>NW_026844367.1:35022606-35040466 GCF_025583915.1 Anolis sagrei ordinatus | reverse complement strand
AGGGAGAAAGGAAGAAAAGAAAGAATTGAGGACCATAGGAAAGAAAGGAATAAAGAAGGAAAGGGAAGGGAGGGAGGGAGGAAAGAAGTGAGGGAGATAGGAAAGGAAGACAGAAGGAAAGAGAAAGAAAGGGAAGAATGAAAGGAGGGAGGGAGGAAAGAAAGGAAAGAAGGAAAAGAGGAAGGAAAAGTGGAAGGGAGGGAAGGAAGAGGGAAGGAAATACAGAGAAGAAGGAAAGTAGGGAGGGAGGAAAGGTGGCAGGAAGGAAAGGAGGAATGAAAAAGAGGAAAGGAGGGAGGGAGGACGGGGAGGAAAGAGAAAAGAAATGAAGAAGGAAAGGAGGAATTAAAAGAGGGGGGGGGAAATAATGAAGGGAAAAAAACGAAGAAGGAAGGACAAGGGAGGAAAGAAAATAAAGTGGGAAGGGAGATAGGAAAGAAATGAAAGAAGGAAACAGCGGAGAAGAGGAAAAGAGGGAGAGAGGACAGAAGGAATGAAAGAAGAAGGGAGGAAATAAAGAAGCTGAAGCCAAATGAGACTTACATTCATCAATCAAGGGGCCTCACTTTGACCTGTCAGGAGGGAGAGGYATTGGCTCTGTTTGTACCAGTCTCTGTGGCTTATCTGTCTCTTGGAACGTATAGATAACATGCCCCCCTCTTCAGCGGGGGGGGGGGGGTCAACTCCAAGGAGAGAGGACCCTTMGTTCCCACCAAAGAGGGAACGCTCCCTTGGCAAGCCTTCAGGGAAGCCTGAKTCCAGCAATTTTAATTAATATTAATARTTGAAATGGGACTCTTGCCAAGGCGAAGAGGAAGAAGAGGCATCGAGGTTTAATGAGCGATTCAGCTGAAGCGGATGCCATTGCAGTGATCATTCACACGCAAGCACACCAATACATTGATCAGAGGCATCTTCATAGCAAAATACAGGTTTGAAAGTTTCAGAACTCCCTCCCTCCCTCTTCGGCTCCTTAGCCAATCAGGGAGAGGAAGGCGGGACGGAAGAGGGACGAGGTGTCCAGAGAGGATGAGGACATCCCACTGTCCTGGATTTCCGGTGCCCGAGGGATCAGCCAGCCAAGGAAACCAGTTTTTTTGTTCTTGTGACGGATCAGTGATGAGGGATCATCATTTGATTCAGGTTTTCCCCTTCCAGGATCAGATCAGGTAGAAGGTGAGGCTGGGAAGGATGTTTGTTGTGAAGGGAAACTTGGCAGAGGAGGAAACCACAGTCTGAGGACCCCCTCCTCAAGTCAAATAGTCACTCCAGGTCCCATTGTTGGTTCTAAATAAATAGGTGTTTTTGCGATTCCTGATCTGGTGAGGTGTGTCTCTTGATGGGTCTTGCGAAAGAGGCAAACAGAGCCGGGGCGAGGGGACCCCTGGGGCCGGCCTCGCCCCTTTGTGATTAAATTAAAATGTGACCAGAGGAATTCCCTGTTTACCAGGCCAACTCAGAAAAATAAACAAAGAATTTCCAGTTGCTATTGTCCATGCAAATGTCTGTGATGAGGTTGGTTTCGAAGGAACAACAGCCCCCTCGGGCACTGAGTGGTTTTTCCTGGTCGCCTTTTTTTGGGGCAAAGGGCAAGGTGTTGGGGTTCAGCCTGATCCTGATCTGTGTGAACCGGGTTCTCTGATAGTTTTTCCAAATGAGCAAGCTCTCCCTGACCCTGACAGTGTGGAATCTCTTGTTGATGCAGAGGTCAGCGGGGAGGAAAACGAAACTCAACAGCTGGAGGAAAATATCACTAGCCGTGATATCTCTCCACCTGGGGTTTTTAATGAGGACCGAAGAGAACAGATAGTTAGAGACAGAAATGTTTCCCAGTTTCTATGAAGGTCACATCGTTTACAGGAGAGACAGGCTCAGATTTCAAAGTCAAGGGGCGTTTCCAAGAATAGTTTCTTTGGTTTAAGAGGCCTCCTGCCGGGTGCCTCTTTAGATCAAGCAACGTTTGGGACTGTGGCTGTGCCTTGGCAGAATTCCTGTGTTTCATGGCCGGTATCCCAGAGGCTTAGTGATCAAGTTCATGGTTAGTAAAAGGCTAACAGATTCCTGGTTCTTGTATTGTGGCTTTTGAAATTTTGCTCAGGTTCAGAGATTCTACTGACTGCTGTGCTTTTCTGTGGCTTTTTGACTTTGCATTTACCTTTCTTTTGTAACCAATTTTTCATCAATGAACAAGGATTGCTTTTCCTACAGTCCAGTGTGGTGGATTTAATCTTATGGTCTCGTTTCTTGAACTGGGATGCAACACAAGGGTAAAGGGGGCAAAAGATATTTCATAGCAAGATACATACATTCAAAGCATAAGCATTTCATGGCAACAAAACCCCATTTTTGTCCCACATCCCAAGTATATTTAATAAGAGAATTAATTTTCATGAAGAAGCCTGAAGTCCAATATTTTAAAAGGTCTTTGAGGAAAGTTCATGAGGGAGATAGTATGTACTGAAGTCCAAGACACACAGGCAGAGAGTCCATGGTCATTGGGAAGGCTGGCAGATGAAACCCCAGCTGTGCTGCAACTGATTCACGCTTTGGTCCTTGGGAAACGACAACTCTCACGAAGGGCAGAAGTCCCAAGATCCAGCCGTTTCCCAAAAGCCTCGTGGGGTCCTTGTTGTTGTCAGTGCCTTGGCAATGTGACCAAGACTTAACCCTTGTTGTGTAGTCTGGTACCTTTGTCCTTTGCAGAACTATAAGTCACCATCCCTTGTGGGGGGGGTATGCTCGGCGTCAAAGCGAGATAGGAAAGACGGGGGCGGAAGGGAAGGAAGGAGAGAGGGAGCTTTCCACAAGTCGCAGCCCAGGCCAGTCTATGGCGGGAGCCTCAGGGAGAACTGCGGTGGCGCCGTGGGTGAAGCCCTTGCCCCACAGGACCGAAGACCCACATCATCTCGCAGGTTCGAATCTGGGGAGAGCACAGGTGAGCTCCCACTGCCAGGTGAACTGGGCCCAAACCGTTTATTTACACAATTATATTTTCATGATTCTTTTCCAGAATATTTTCTCAATTATTTTTATGGAACATTTCATTATTATTTTAACCTAGGAGGCTCTATGATTAAATTCTGCTGGAAATTACTGGAATATTTTTATGGTTATTTTGACTTTTTACATTATTTTTACATTATTTTTAGAAAACAATATCGAGGTGCGCTTCCCACTCTGCCCACAGGAGGGCAGCACAGAGGCGCCCTCCACGACTCTAGGGCGCGCTTCCCTCTCTGGCCACTGGATGGCAGCAAAGGATGGCACACCAGCCTCTCACAGCCAGTGCAACTCTTCCTGTGTCCACAAGAGGGCGGCAAAGAGGACGGCCATTCGGGTCCCACCTGCCATTCATTCGTCTCATTTTGATTTCCGTGTCAGGAGCGCCTTGAGAAACTGCAAGTGGCTTCTAGTGTGAGAGAATTGGCCGTATGCAAGGACATTGCCCGGGGGCTTTGCCCGGATGTTTTGATGTTTTACCATCCTTGTGGGAGGCTTCTCTGATGTCCTTGCATGAGAAGCTGGAGCTGACAGAAGGAGCTCATCCGCACTCTCCCCAGATTCAAACGTCCAACCCGTTAGTCTTTAATCCTGCCAGCACAAGGCTTTAATCCATTGCCCCATTGGGGGCTCCTTTTGTATCCTTGACACATGGCAGTGTTAAGTGACAATAATGCTTCACCTAGGCGATTCCCCGTACTCCGAGGATGATGGTCCTGCAAGTGTCGTATCCTGGCGGTGGGGCCATAGGTGACTGTGGAGCAGCCAATCAGAAAGCTGGCACATCCATTCATCCATCCATCCATCCATTCAAACATCCTCTTTCTAATGGAGACCTTTGTGATGCGCTTCCACCTGAAGCCAGGTTCACGGAAGGTGGAGGTCACTCCTTCGGTGTGGCCTGTGGCTAGCGGTGTGTGGTTTGGAGGCTCTTGCGTTGGTGCGTAGTGTGGAGGTTGTTGCGTTGGTGTGTGGTGTGGAGGTTGTTGCGTTTGTGTGTGGTGTGGAGGTTGTTGTATTTGTGTGTGGTGTGGACGGTGTTGCGTTTGTGTGTGGTGTGGAGGTTGTTGCTTTGTGTGTGGTGTGGAGGTTGTTGCGTTTGTGTGTGGTGTGGAGGTTGTTGTATTTGTGTGTGGTGTGGAGGTTGTTGCGTTTGTGTGTGGTGTGGAGGTTGTTGCGTTTGTGTGTGGTGTGGAGGTTGTTGCGTTTGTGTGTGGTGTGGAGGTTGTTGCGTTTGTGTGTGGTGTGGAGGTTGTTGCCTTTGTGTGTGGTGTGGAGGTTGTTGTATTTGTGTGTGGTGTGGAGGTTGTTGCCTTTGTGTGTGGTGTGGAGGTTGTTGCATTTGTGTGTGGTGTGGAGGTTGTTGCCTTTGTGTGTGGTGTGGAGGCCACTCCTTTGGTGTCCGTTGCGTTGGTGTCCGTTGCGTTGGTGTCCATCGAGGTGAGTCTTTCCCATTTCTTGGGGGGGGGGAGACCGAGTGTTTCTACTGTGTTAAAGCTGGCCCAGTTGACACACACACACACACATACACCTGATTACTAGCCACCCCCTGCCAGGCATTGCTGTGGCCCAATCTGACCAAGTGTTGGTTTCCAATATACATAACGCCTTGATGCTTGCGGGTCAACAGTATTTCTTGTTGTTTCATTGCCAATATATCTATATGGCTGGACGGCTCTTTGTCAGGAGGGCTTTGGTTGTGTTTTTTTGCCCTGGTGACGGGAGTTGGACTGGATGGCCTTCAGGCAGCATTTCTCAACCCAGGGATTGGGACCCCGGGGGGGGGTGTCACGAGGGGGTGTCTGAAGGTTCACCAAAGACCACCAGAAAACACAGTATTTTGTGTTGGTCATGAGGGTTCTGTGTGGGAAGTTTGGCCCAATTCTGTCGTTGGTGGGGTTCAGAATGCTCTTTGATTGTAGGTGAACTATAAATCCCAGCAACCACAACTCCCAAATGTAAAGGTCTATTTTCCCCAAACTCCACCAGTGTTCACATTTGGGCATATTGAGTATTCGTGCCAAGTTTGAGTCCACAGTGCTCTCTGGATGTAGGTGAACTACAACTCCAAACCTCAAGGTCAATGCCCACCAAACCCTTCCAGTATTTTCTGTTGGTCATGGGAGTTCTGTGTGCAAAGTTTGGTTCAATTCCATCGTTGGTTGCGCTTTGATTGTAGGTGAACTATAAATCCCAGGAACTACAACTCCCAAATGACAAAATCAACATTTTTTGAGTGATGGTCACTCAGGTGTATGCTGTCCAAATTTGGTGTCAATTCGTCCAGTGGTTTTTGAGTTCTGTTCATCCCACAAACAAACAGGACATTTTATTTATATAGACTAGCTGTCCCTTGCCATGCATTGCTGTGGCCCAGTCTGTGTACATGTGTCTTGTGTGTGTATATGTGTGTGTGTGTATTTCTGTATATGTGTATATATGAGTGTTTGTGTATATATATATGTGTGTGTGTGTGTGGTTTTGCACATGCGTTGTATTTTTTTTTTTGGCTTCTTAAGTCCCTTCTGCTGTGTTTTTCAGTGGTTTTGTATGGGTGATGGTCACTCATTGGCCTGATCGGTGTCTTGTGTCCAAATTTGGGGTAAATTCACCCAGTGGCTTTTGAGTTATGATCTCCCAATGAACATTACATTTTTAGCTGTTGTAGGTTTTTCCGGGCTATATGGCCATGTTCTAGAGGCATTATCTCCTGACGTTTCGCCTGCATCTATGGCAAGCATCCTCAGAGGTTGTGAGGTCTCTACCTCTGAGGATGCTTGCCATAGATGCAGGCGAAATGTCAGGAGAAAATGCTTCTAGAACATGGCCATATAGCCCGAAAAACCTACAACAACCCAGTGATTCCGGCCATGAAAGCCTTCGAGAATACATTATTGATTGATTGATTGATTGATTGATTTTGTGTGCTTCTCCCCCGCCCTTCTCACCCCCGAGGGGGGACTCAGGGCGGCTTACAAACAGGCACAATTTGATGCCTACACAATAATACAACAAATGTATAAAAACAGCAGTTAAACAGCGATAACAATTAAAACAATCATGCGCAGCGTTCGCCAACTCAGAGTCCATACTTCGTTCCACATTGTCTATTCCTATCCGTCGTCGTAGTCCTTTATTTATCTGCCAGATTGCCCAAACGCCTGGTCCCAAATCCATGTTTTTAATTTCCTTCTAAAGGAAAGGAGGGATGTCGCTGATCTAATTTCCCCAGGGAGTGAATTCCATAGGTGAGGGAGCCACCACTGAGAAGGCCCTGCTCCTCGTCCCTGCAGGGCCTCCCCGGAAGATCTTAAACTCTGAGGTGGGACGTAGAGGGAGATCCGTTCGGACAGATACACTGGGCCGGAACCGTATAGGGTTTTGTAGGTCAAAACCAGCACTTTGAATTGTGCTCAGAATTGGATCGGCAGCCAGTGGAGCTGACACAGCAGGGGGGTGGTGTGCTCCCTGTATGACGCTCCGGTGAGTACTCTGGCTGCCTCCTGCTGGACTAACTGAATTTTCCGAACAGTCTTCAAAGGCAACCCCACATAGAGAGCGTTGCAGTAATCTATCCGGGATGTAACAAGAGCGTGGACCACCGTGGCCAGATCCGACTTCCCAAGATACGGGCGCAGCTGGCGCACAAGTTTTAATTGTGCAAAAGCTCTCCCGGCCACCGCCGAGACCTGGGTTCCAGGCTCAGCGATGAGTCCAGGGTCACTCCCAAGCTGCGAACCTGCATTGTCTTCAGGGGGAGTGTGACCCCGTCCAGCACAGGCTGTAACCCTATGCCCTGTTTGGCCTTACGACTGACCAGTAGGACCTCTGTCTTGTCTGGATTCAATTTCAATTTGTTAGCTCTCATCCAGTCCGACACAGCACCAAGCACCGGTTCAAGGTCTGGACAGCCTCCTTGGTGACAGGTGAGAAGGAGTGACAGATTTGGACATCATCTGCATAGAGATAACATCAGTCCGAAACTCCGAATGATCTCCCCCAATGGCTTCATGTAGATGTTAAACAACATCGGGGACAGAATTGAACCCTGTGGGACTCCACACAACAACGGTTGTGGGGCCAAACAGGTGTCACCCAGTAACACCTTCTGGGACCGTCCCTCAAGAAAGGACCGGAGCCACTGCAGAGCAGTACCCCCAAGTCCCATGTCCTCGAGGCGCCCCAGAAGGATACCGTGGTCAATGGTATCGAAGGCCGCTGAGAGGTCCAGCAGAACTAACAGGGACACACTCCCCCCGTCCAGCTCCCGGCGAAGATCATCTACCAAGGCGACCAAGGCTGTCTCCGTTCCATGTCCCGGCCTAAAGCCAGACTGTGCCGGATCTAGATAATCAGTGTCTACCAGGAATCCCTGGAGTTGTGTTGCCACCACACGTTCCAGGACTTTGCCCAAGAGGGAAGATTGGAAACTGGCCGATAGTTGTCTAATTGAGTGGGGTCCAGTGATGGTTTCTTCAACAGCGGTTTTATAATAGCTTGTTTTAAGCTCGCTGGAATCTTGCCTTCTCGAAGGGAGGCATTAACCACCACCGTTACCCACTCTGCCAAACCCCCTCTGGCTTCTTTTATCAGCCAGGATGGGCAGGGGTCTAGGATGCATGTGGTAGGCCGCACCTCTCCAAGGATCCTGTCCACATCCTCAAGCTGAACCAATTGAAATGAATTATTATTATTATTATTATTATTATTATTATTCTTTTATTGTATTATTTATATTTTTATATATTTATTATTATTATATTATTCTATGTTATTATTATTATTATTATTCTTTTATTCTTCTGACCGCTCCACCCGTCTTCAAATTTCACCAGAAGATAGCACTTGGCTTGGTGATCTAATGGCTAAACAATCTGGCCTAAAGAAATGGGGCATCACCATTAGAAGGGTAGTTGTGGACCCTCATATACGCCCCTTGTTTGATTCCGGGGTTTCTTTTCGCCATGTTCCATCTGGCCCCCGTGCGAACTCCACAACTAGTTCCCCAGTTAGGGCCCCCCCTCCTGGTTCGTATCACTTCGAGACCCCATCTGCCCCGGTCGCCCCCACTCAGCCAGCCACACTTCTCCGCTCGAGAACGCTCCCTTTATTCAGCCCACTCAGCTCCCTTGATGTCTCCTTATCTACCTCAACATCAGAATCAGAATCATCCCTACCAAACGCCCAAGGGAGATTATTTCCCAGCCCGACTTCCTCCTCTGAGAGCTGACTAGATCCTGGCCATGTGGGGGGGGGGGGGAAGGTTCCGGAGGAAGGGGGTGCCATCCGAGTCGTGTGGGGGAGGAGATTTGCGGGCCACAAACATCCCAGGGAGAAGCGCAACAGAGTCTTTGCGACCCTGGAAAAGGTGGGTAGTGGTAGGCTCCTTGGCAGCCCCCTTGGTCTCAAGGTCCTGTTGATCAATGCCAGATCCGTTAATGGTAAGACCGCGGCCATCCAGGACTTGATCCTGGATGAGAGGGCGGATCTGGCATGCATTACCGAGACCTGGCTGGACGAGCTGGGGGGTGTAAACCTCTCTCAGCTGTGCCCACCAGGTTTTGGTGTGCATCAGCAGGCCAGACAAGGGGGGCGGGGAGGAGGGGTCGCAGTAGTCTTTCGGCAATCCATCGCCGTGATCAGATGCGCTGTTCCGCAGGCTTCTGGGTTCGAATGTGTCCACTTGAAAGTGGGGAGCCGTGACAGTGTGGGGTTCCTGCTGGTGTATCGCCCACCTCGTGACCCAGCAGCTTCCCTGTCTGAGCTAGCGGAAGTGGTCTCTAATTCGGCCTTGGTCTCCCAGCGCCTGGTGGTGCTGGGAGACTTTAACATCCACGCTGAGACCACTCTATCTGGCGCAGCTCAGGACTTTATGGCCACCATGGCGGCCATAGGACTGTCACAGATAATATCTGGCCCCACTCATCAAGCTGGACATACTCTCGACCTTGTTTTTGTGGCGGACAACGAAATGATCAGAGTGGAAGATCAAAACATCCTTCCAGTGTCATGGTCTGACCATCATCTGATCACTTTTAGACTTGCTGCGACTCTTAACCTCCGCAGGGGTGGAGGACAAATTAAGATGGTCCGCCCTAGGAGACTGATGGATCCGGATGGATTCCTGAGGAATCTTAGGGTTCTTCCTGCCACGGAGCCTGGCGATTCTATCGACGCCTTGGTAGCTCTCTATAATGGGGAGATGTCCAGGGCGTTAGATACGATCGCACCTGAACGCCCCATCTCGTTGCGTCGTGACAGGCCATCTCCTTGGTTCACCGAGGAGCTGGCTGTGATGAAGCATACGAGAAGGGGGCTAGAGCGCAAATGGAGGAAATCTCGAGATGTATCTGATCGAGCACGGGCTAAAGCCTCCCTTAAGGCTTACTCTGTGGCTATACGGATGGCCAGGAAATCATTCACGACCACCCGTATAGCATCTGCAGCAAATAGATCATCGGAGCTGTTCAGGGTCGTGGGAGAACTCCTCCACCCACCTGTGGCGGAGGAGGTCGCTGATGACCCTGCAGCTCGGTGTCGCGATTTCGCACACCATTTTGCAGGTAAAGTCGCCCAGATACGTCTTGAGCTCGACTCCAATTCCATCGCAGTGCCAGAAGAGGTGACGGAGGCACCTGCTTGTCCAATCTTGTGGGATTCTTTTAGGCTTGTTCTTCCTGAAACCGTTGAGGGGATTCTTGGGGCTGTGAGAGCGACCACCTCATCTCTTGACCCATGCCCATCTTGGCTCATTAAATCAGCCAGAGGGGGGTTGCTTGACTGGTTTGTACCGATTATCAATGCATCGTTGGAGCAAGGAATTTTTCCATCTAATCTGAAACAGGCTGTGGTTCGTCCACTCCTCAAAAAAGCTTCCCTTGACTCCACGGTGCTGAGTAACTACAGGCCAATCTCCAACCTCCCTTTTCTGGGTAAGGTGCTGGAGCGGGTGGTCGCCTCCCAGCTCCAGAGCTTCTTAGACGATACCAACTACCTAGATCAGTCACAGTCTGGTTTCAGGCCTGGTCATGGCACCGAGACAGCCTTGGTCGCCTTGGTGGATGACCTCCGCAGAGAGCTGGACAGGGGGAGTGTGACTCTGCTGGTTCTCTTGGACATCTCAGCGGCTTTCGATACCATCGATCATGGTATCCTTCTGGGTCGTCTCTCTGGGATGGGCCTTGGGGGCACGGTCCTGTCGTGGCTCCAGTCCTTCCTGGAGGGACGAACTCAGATGGTGAAGCTGGGAGACGCCTGCTCTGACCCCTGGCCTTTGACCTGTGGGGTCCCGCAAGGCTCCATTCTGTCGCCCATGCTTTTTAACATCTACATGAAACCGCTGGGAGAGGTCATCCGGAGTTTTGGAGTTGGGTGCCATCTCTACGCGGATGACACACAACTCTACTACTCCTTTCCACCTAATTCCAAGGAGGCATCTCAGGTGCTAGACGAGTGCCTGGCCGCTGTGTCGATCTGGATGAGGAAGAACAAGCTGAAGATCAATCCCGACAAGACAGAGGTCCTCCTGGTCGATCGTAAACCAGATCGGGGGGTATAGGGTGGCAACCTGTGTTGGATGGGGTTACACTCCCCCTGAAAGCCACAGGTCCGCAGTTTGGGTGTCCTCTTGGATTCTTCGCTCACACTTGAGGCTCAGGTGTCGGCGGTATCCGGGAGGGCCTTTGCGCAACTGAGACTTGTGCGCCAACTGCGACCATACCTCGTGAAGGCTGATCTGGCCGGGGTGGTCCACGCCTTGGTCACCTCTAGAATGGATTACTGCAATGCGCTCTACGTGGGGCTGCCCTTGAAGACGGCTCGGAAACTGCAGTTGGTCCAGCGGGCAGCAGCCAGGATGCTAACTGGAGCTCATTATCAAGAGAGGTCTACCCCTCTGTTTAAGGAGCTCCACTGGCTGCCATTTATTTTCCGAGCCCAATTCAAGGTGCAGGTGCTCACCTACAAAGCCCTGAACGGTTTGGGACCACCCTACCTGCGTGACCGCATCTCCATCTACGAACCCACACGCTCGCTTCGATCATCTGGGGAGGCCCTACTCGTGATCCCACCTACGTCACAAGCGCGCTTGGTGGGGACACGGGATAGGGCCTTCTCCGTGGTGGCCCCCCGACTCTGGAACGCCCTTCCAAAAGATCTCCGACAGGCCCCTACATTAGCAGTTTTCAGAAGGAATTTGAAAACTTGGTTGTTCCGTTGTGCCTTCTCGGATTAGGAATCCCCATCCCAAGTCCTAGTAGCACTTTAGTACAATTAACATCGCTGCACACCACACTTTTAATTCCCTACGCCCCTCCTGCCATCTCAGCACTTTTAACCCTGTACCCCTTTACGCCGGCCGAACCAGTTTTAATATGTCTTGATGTATTGTTATTGCTGTTTTGCTTAACTGTTGATTTGCTTTGTTATTGCTATGTTATGTTTTCTTATATTGTGTTTGTGGCTTCGGCCTGTGTAAGCCGCATCGAGTCCTTCGGGAGATGCTCGCGGGGTACAAATAAAGTTATTATTATTATTATTCTTTTATTGTATTATTTATATTTTTATATATTTATTATTATTATATTATTCTATGTTATTATTATTATTATATTATTATTGTATTATTTATATTTTTATATATTTATTATTATTATATTATTCTATGTTGTTATTATTATTATTATTATTATTATTATTATTATTATTATTATTATATTGCTATGACCCTCTGCGCATGCTCAGGAACAGTAGCCTAGCTTTGCAGTGCTAAATTTCTTCTCCTTCTCATTATTATTTACCGTATTTTTATTTTTTGTCTTTTTAAGTCTCTTCTGCTGTGTTTCCCAGTGTTTTTATGAGTGATGGTCACTCGTTGGCACGAGAGGTGTCTTGTGTCCAAATGTGGTGTCAATTCTCCCCGTGGTTTTTGAGTCCTGGTCATCCCACAAATGAACGTGACCTTTGTATTTCTATAGACTAGCCGTCCCCTGCCAGGCGTTGCTGTGGCCCAGTCTGGTGCTCTGGAAAATAAAGTCATGAGAATGTGTTGCGATGCCTTTCTGTAATCTACGCCATGTCTCTCTGCTGTGGGCAAACAGGATTCCTTGCTGTGTCTTTGCCAGTGTTGATGCCTGGTTTTCCTATTCTGGAACATGCAGCATCTCCTTGTCCTTCTTTCTGGGTCCCTTTCATATCTTGGATACTGCCTCTGTCATAGACATGTGTGTGTGTGTGTGGATGGCTGGATGGCCCTTTGTCAGGAGGGCTTTGATGATGTTTTCTTGCTCTGGTGAAGGGAGTGGGACTGGATGGCCTTAAGGCAGCCTTTCTCAACCTGGGGTTTGGGACCCCTGGGGGGGGTGTCACGAGGGGGTGTCAGAAGGGTCGCAAAGACCACCAGAAATCACAGTATTTTCTGTTGGGCATGGTGGTTCTGTGTGGGAAGTTTGCCCCAATTCTGCCGTTGGTGGGGTTCAGAATGCTCTTTGATTGTAGGTGAACTATAAATCCCAGTAACTACAAATCCCAAATGTCAAGGTCTATTTCCCCCAAACTCCATCTGTGTTCATATTTGGGTATATTGAGTATTTGTGCCAAGTTTGGTCCGGATCCATCATTGTCTGTTTCTCGCTTCTTCTTTCTTGTATTGTTTTTAATCTACTTATGTAAACCGCTCCGAGCCAAATTGGGAGTAGCGGTATACAAATCAAATCAAATCAAATCAATAAATAGTTTGAGTCCACAGTGCTCTCTGGATGTAGGTGAACTACAACTCCAAAACCCAAGGGCAATGCCCACCAAACCCTTCCAGTATTTTCTATTGGTCATGGGAGTCCTGTGTGCCATGTTTGGTTCAATTCAATCATTGGTGGAGTTCAGAATGCTCTTTGATTGTATGTGAACTATAAATCCCAGCAACTACAACTCCCAAATGACAAAATCAATTTTTTGAGTGATGTTCACTCTTTGGGTTAGTAGGTGGCTTGTGGCCAAATTTGGCGGCAATTTGTCCATTGTTTTTTGAGTTATGCTAATCCCACAAACGAACATGACGTTTTGATTTATGTAGATTTTTATTATTACCGTCAATAACCATCACCAAAAAATGAATAGGAGCGTGACGTACGTTTAGGTATTAAGCAACATTCCCAAAAGCAGAGTTAAACGCCAGTATTGAATATGATAATAATAATAATAATAATAATAATATAATTTATTAATATTTTGCTCTCTCTCCCCGAGAGGACTCAGGGCGGATTACCGTCTACATTTACAGCAAACATCCAATGCCGATTAGACAATTAACAAAGACAGACAGTTGCGTAAACAGAGCTCAAGGCTTCCCGTCTTTTCCCATCTCCGGCATCTTGGAGGCTGTGCTCGGTTCTGGCCACAAGGGGGCGCTGTCGCTCCATCTCGCCGTGGTTGTTCTCTCGATTGATTGACAACGTGTCACGCAGCTCCAATGTGCTGACGCTCCATCAGTTCCGGACAGGTGTTGTTGTCTTTTGTCCTGAGCGCCAGGAGCCTTGTTTCCGGCCGCCTTCCTTGAGGAACCGCTCTCTCTGGGCACGCAGGCTCTGCGGTGGTCTTTGAGGAGGGGGCTGGGGATTTCCCGGCCGCACTTTGGGGGCCTCGGGAGCCCTTCGCGACCCATGGCAACCCTCAGGCCGACCCATCGACATGAAACCGCTGGGTGAGGTCACATTCAGGGTAAGCCTTTGCAGTAGAGTTGATTTCCCCCCGTGGGGCGCTCTTGAGGCGCTCTTGGGGGAAAACAGACCTTGACATATGCGAGTTGTAGTTACTGGGATGTATAGTTCACTACAATCAAAGAGCATTCTGAACTCCACGAATGATGGAATTGAACCAATATGGCACATAGAACTCCCACGACGAACAGAAATATATATCAGTGATTGGATTGGGGGGGGGGGGTTCACCAAAATACCTAGGGCCGCCTCTGGTCATATTATATTATTATTAATAATTAATGGTTTTGAAAAATCCTACTAATTATTGAACGACAACTCCTAGAAATCAGGGTGGCTCCTTCCCAAACCGCCTGTTCAGTTGCTGATCAATTCCCGTTTGCTGCGTGAAGGGGAAGGCAGGGGGCGGGGCTATGCAAATTCCGCACCCATGGAGACAAACCCTGGGATGTCCGTTTTGGAGGAAAAGCAGAACATCTCGGGTGAAAATGGGTCCCTGCGTGAAAGCCTTGACTTGGGTTTGGGGGGGGGACTTTGGCATGGGTCGGGGGACATTTTCGGGGTGCCCGCTCTAACCTGAAATGTCCTTGGAGCGCTGGAGTGCCCGGTGGCTTCTCAGCCCTGGGGATTGTGTCACAGATGGACAGGTAATAATAATAATAATAATAATAATAATAATAATAATAATAATAATAATAGAGATTTAGGGGAAAATACAGAAATACAGACCTGGATAATAACTGGGAATACTTCTGGGAGAAAGGACTGACCTTTCCAGCCGTGGGGTCCATGAGAGGAAATGTGTGCAGAACGTTCTAGAGACGCGACATCCGGCCTGAACCAATGGCCAAAATGAGCCAGACCCAAAGGGGAGAACGTTGGAGACCCAAAGGGCTGCTTTCCCCATCTTTGGTGGACGTGTCAGGAGGTCAGGCATGTCTGGGGAAAGGGGAGGGAAGGACCCCATAAAGGCCAGAAAGAGGCCTCTTCTTGGGTTTCTGTCAGGAGGAAATCAGAAAGGGGATCTAGAACTTTGCCCAGACAGTTCCGTGGCTGCAAGAAGGGGCAAGGCCGACCCATGAAGGTTCTCAACCCCTGGAGGGGTCGCAAGGGGGTGTCATAGGGGTCGCCAAATACCATCAAAAAACACAGTATTCTTTTCTCTTGGTCATGGGAGTTCTGTGTGCCAAGTTTGGTTCAATTCCATCGCTGGTGGAGTTCAGGCTGCGCTTTGATTGTAGGTGAACTATAAATCCCAGCAACTACAACCCCCAAATGACAAACTAAATCCCCTCCACCAACCCCCCAGTATTCAAATGTGGGTGCATCGTGTATTTGTGCCAAATGTGGTCCAGTGAATGCAAATACATCCTGCATATCCGATATTTCCATTACGATTCATAACTGTAGCAAACTGACAGCAACGAAAGTAATGTGATGGTTGGGGGTCACCACCACAAGAGGCCCTGTATGAAGGGGTCGTGGCATTCGGAAGGTTGAGAACCATGGGGTGAAGGGGAAGGGACGACGAGGAGTTTGTCAACAAAGGGAGCCTTGTTTTGGGTATTAAAAGAAGAGGGCAAACAGAGATTTGGAAGGAGTCGCATGAATGTCAGGATCAGGACAGAGTTTGGGGAGAGGCAAGCCCCATAGGTCAGGAGTCTGGGCTGCGGGTTCGCGGGTGGGAGGAGCGAGGTGGCGGGATTGGGGGGAAAGGAGGAGATTTCACAAAATGGCGAAGTTCTTTGTTTTCCTTCATAGAATAGATCTACCCTTGCTAACTCTCTTCTTGTCCTTTTCCTTTCAGTCATGCCTCGGGGGCGAATACTCCGATTGTTTCGGCACAATAAGGTGTCACCGGCCGCCCCAAACACTCTGGTGGTCGTGGGACAACAACTCCTGCCCAGCCGCCAGCCACCAAGGGCTTGGGGCACAAGGAACAAGGCGGCACCGTTGGCCCCCGCCCCAGAGAAACACCTCCAGCATTTGGAGATGATTGGGAAACATCTGCCTTTCGAAGTAAGATCAAGGCCTCAGAGGATGTGGGGAAGAAAGACCGTCCCCATCATAACACCCATCCCTGAGAGCCAGGAGGAGGAGGAGAACGAGGAGGAAGGGAGGAACGAACGGGATGATGAAGTGGATGATGACGTGGAGGAGGAGGAGGAGGAGGAAGAGGAGGAGAATTTGGAGGAGGAGGAAGGAGTTGTTGAGGAGGAGGAGAAGGAGGAGGAGGAGGAGGAAACATACGAAGATGAAGATCTGGAGGAATTAGATCTAGTAGAGGAGGAGGAAGTCCCACCAGAAGAACTTGAAGAAGGATGGGACGAGGACGAGGATGAGGACGAGGAAGAAGAGGGAGCTGAGAAGATATAGAAGAACTAGAAGAAGTGGAAGAAGAACAAGTGCCGGAGGCAGAATGGTACAAAGGATTAGAGGAGGAGGAGGAAGATGAGGACTGAGGCCCGGCACCATCTCCATCACCGACCACCATCACCAGGTGACAGCTTCCGAGCATTCTCAGCATGCCACTTTTGGACTCTCACTTGCTGAGGTGTTCCAGCGAGTGTCTCTGTAGATCTTAGAAAACTATTTCTTGATTTAAGTCGTTGACATGCTGGCTGATACCCAAACAGGGGATGAGCTGGAGATGTCTCTGCCTTGGTCCTTTCACTATTGGCTGCTACTTCCCTGCGGATGTCAGGTGGTGCCATACCGGCTAGACAGTGTAATTTCTCCAGTGGTGTAGGGCGCAGACACCCTGTGATAATGCGCCATGTCTTATTAAGAGCCACATCCACTGTTTTAGTGTGGTGTTCCACACTGGGCATACGTACTCAGCAGCAGAGTAGCATAGTGCAAGGGCAGGTGTCTTCACTGTGTTTGGTTGTGATCCCCAGGTTGTGCCAGTTCAGCTTTCGTATGATATTATTTCAAGGCTTTTGGAGAAGGCCTTGGGGAGCAAGAGGAGAGCCTTCTTGGTGGTGGCTCCAAGACTGTGGAACCCTTTCCAAGAAGGACCAGACTGACCCCGTCCCACTGGCTGTATTCTCTGATATGAACCTCTCAGGAGAGGATGCCATGACATACTATGCAGGTAGGAAGAGGGAAACGCACAGTGAGGACGCCGTGGAGACTAGGACTCAATGGAGCAATGGATTCAAATTACAGGAAAGGAGATTCCACCTGAACACGAGGAAGAACTTCCTGACTGTTCAGCAGAGGAACTCTGCCTTGGAGTGTGGTAGAAGACTGAATGGCCCTCTCTGGATATTGGCAATGTGGTCTCTCATCTCGCTGCCTTTTCTGAACCCAGCTTGAACATCTGGCCACTCTCGCTCCATGTCTTGCTGGAGTCTTCTTCCTTGCAGGATCTTGAGCATTCCCTTACTGGCATGATGGGAAATAAGGGCCACTCTATGGAAGTTTGAGCAGGCTTTCACATTTCCCTTTTTTGGTATGGGGATAGAAGTGGATTTTTCCCAGTCTGATGGCCATTCTTGTGTTCTCCATATTTGCTGGCATATGGCATGCATCACCTCGACAGCATCCTCTTTCAAGATTTCCAACAGTTTGGCTGGGATCCCATCATCTCCTGCTGCCTTGTTGTTGGCAATGCTTCTGAAGGCCCATTCCACCTCACTCCGCAGGATGCCTGGTTCTAATTCACTCACCACAGAGAGCACATGTTTTTAATGTTTCTGTATGCATATGCATATAGTGAATTCTTGTCCTGGCATTGAATGTTTCCCGTATATATGTGCATTGCGCTCCGCCCTGAGTCCCCTTCGGGGTAAGAAGGGCGGAATATAAATGTTTTAAATAAATAAATCAACATGCTCATCCCTCTCAAGCCAAGGCCTTTGTGTAGTATTTATGGCTCCCTCGGTGTGTTCCAGAGGGCTCCCTGAATCCGCATTCTTCTTCCTTTCTCCCAGAAATCCGAAGCTCTGGAGCCGAGCTTCTGGAAGACGCAATGCAGTCTTTGTTTGGAGACCAGTTGGGAAGCCACGGAAAGGCCGGCGGAAGCGTCCTCGTGGTGAACACATTGGTCCTTGCTGAAGCTGGAGCAGGAGGAGCAGAGACAACATTAGGTGCCCATTTGGCTTCCCATCCTTGGGTTTCTCAACATCGTATTTTGAAGTGCC
>NW_026844367.1:34997626-35021962 GCF_025583915.1 Anolis sagrei ordinatus | reverse complement strand
TTTGAAACACAGTATAATGAACACTTCTCTACATATATATATATATATATATATATATATTTGTCTGTTTCTCCACGTTAGCCCTAGTGACCGTTCCCAGCGTGGGTTACTGTGCCGCCCAGGAGTCCTTGTCCCCTTGCCACCCAGTGACCGTGACCCAAGAGCGGAGCGCATTCGGTGCCTTTTCCTTGAAGAGCGTCCTCGTGGGAGAGGAGAGCAGTGGGACCCAGCCTCCTGCGACCCACGCCCGCCCAATCCTGCATTCGCTTTCCCCATTACTGCCCCACGTCTCCGGAAAAGGTTGGGGAGACACGAAAGAGTTTTGTTGTTTTTTCCGTTTCCGCGTGTAGGTCGATGGCTCCGTGATCATGGAGAATGGCATCGTCCGGGTTCGCCCCTAACCCTAACCCTAACTCTTCATTGCGTTTGATGGAATCTGAGAGGTACGGTTAAAATCAATAATTGCGTGATTATCCCAGAGTATGTCAGGAGTATTAAAAATTAAGTAGGTATTTTAATTACAAAAATGTGAGTCACGCACTGAAAGGGTTCAATGGATGCAACGGCTCAGCAGAAGCAGCAGTTCTATATAGGCAGTTGTGCCTGTAGCTTAGGAGCCGTCAGTCTGAGGTAAACCTCAGTGGGAGACTGTGAGGAGGCTCACAGTGTGAGATAGGCCGTTGTTTGTGAGAAGGCCTCACAGTGTGAGGTAGGCCTTAGTCTGTGAGATGGCATCACAGTGTGAGGTAACCTTTAATCTGCGAGAAGGCCTCACAGTGTGAGATAGGCCTTTGTTTGTGAGAAGGCCTCACAGTGTGAGGGAGGCCTTAGTCTGTGAGATGGCATCACAGTGTGAGGTAAGCCTTAATCTGCGAGAAGGCCTCACAGTGTGAGATAGGCCGTTGTTTGTAAGAAGGCCTCACAGTGTGAGGTAGGCCTTAGTCTGTGAGATGGCATCACAGTGTAAGGTAAGCTTTAATCTGCGAGAAGGCCTCACAGTGTGAGATAGGCCTTTGTTTGTGAGAAGGCCTCACAGTGTGAGGTAGGCCTTAGTCTGTGAGATGGCATCACAGTGTGAGGTAAGCTTTAATCTGCGAGAAGGCCTCACAGTGTGAGATAGGCCGTTGTTTGTAAGAAGGCCTCACAGTGTGAGGTAGGCCTTAGTCTGTGAGATGGCATCACAGTGTAAGGTAAGCCTTAATCTGCGAGAAGGCCTCACAGTGTGAGGTAGGCCTTAGTCTGTGAGATGGCATCACAGTGTGAGGTAAGCTTTAATCTGCGAGAAGGCCTCACAGTGTGAGATAGGCCTTTGTTTGTGAGAAGGCCTCACAGTGTGAGGTAGGCCTTAGTCTGTGAGATGGCATCACAGTGTAAGGTAAGCCTTAATCTGCGAGAAGGCCTCACAGTGTGAGGTAGGCCTTAGTCTGTGAGATGGCATCACAGTGTGAGGTAAGCTTTAATCTGCGAGAAGGCCTCACAGTGTGAGATAGGCCTTTGTTTGTGAGAAGGCCTCACAGTGTGAGGGAGGCCTTAGTCTGTGAGATGGCATCACAGTGTGAGGTAAGCTTCAGTGTGAGATAGGCCTTTGTTTGTGAGAAGGCCTCACAGTGTGAGGGAGGCCTTAGTCTGTGAGATGGCATTGATATCGAGCTCTTTTGTGGGGGGTCTCCCAGCGGGGGGGATCCCTGAAGACCGCTAAAGGGGTCCTTTGACCTCGGTGAGCAGCCAGCGAAAGCCAATCCAAAGAACGAAAAATATTAAAAATTAATCTCACCGGAGGCTGAAGAGGTTCAGTGACCGAGGCGTTTATTTCTGCGATTCAGCTGAAAAGGATGCGATTGCAGTGATCATTCACATACAAGCATGGTTTTACAGAATTTCCAGGCATTTTTATAGCGTACAGACAAAGGAAACATTTTCAAAAATCCCGCCCGCCCTCTACCGGCCGGCTTCGCTCTGATTGGCTGGCCGCGGAACAGCTGGGAGGAGGCTTGGCGGCGCGCCTCGCCCCCTGTCCAATCAGCGGGCTCTGCCGCCTTCAGGGGGCCACGCAGCGCCTTCCTAGCTCCTCCGAAGATGGTCCAATCGGCAGCCAGGAGGCGGGACGAAGCTTGACAGCTCAGAGGAAATGATGAGCCCAGGGGGCATCCGCCAGCTGAAATGCGAGGCTTTGTCCTCACCGGCGGGGTGACAGATAGGGGAACAATGAGTTTCCTGGTTTATGATTGGATTTGGGAGGAAGTATGAAAAGAAGCTCTTGATGGTATTTGGACCTCAGGGCCTTGTAAACAAGGGGGATCAACAAATACCTAAAAATGATACAATCAGTCTTTTCTTCCTGAGTTTCGGTTGACCCTTCCCGCCCTTACTGTCTGCTCTGAAAGTTAGTTTGAGAAGGGGATCAACCGCACGGCCCATGCAAATGTAAATATGAACCATTTTTGGGAGGACAAAGGGTTTCCTCCCTGTCGCAGTAATCCTTAGGTCACATTCCTTTTGGGGCAAGGGACAAAGAGGAGAAGCGGGGAGGGGAACCAGAGTACATTTCTGATAATATTTCATTACATACATTTCATATATTTTCACATTTCATGAGGCAATCCCATCCCCATCCCCAGCAAAGGTTTATTAAAAAGATTCGATTCATTTTATTATCAGGAGAAATTCATAGTCTTCTTGATGAAGGCGCACGGAGGCTGAGGCTGCTTGTTCTTTAAGGCAAGCCTGATCTGAAGGTTTGTGTCCAAAAATGTGGCAGAAAACAGTCCGGGAGGTGGAGCAGAAAGTCAATAGGAGAGGGCAAACAAGAGAGTCCAAGGAGGGTTTCTGGGTTGTGATTGATGGAGCAATGTCCTTTGGGAAACTACATTTCCCTGATCAGAGGCCGGGACCCATGCCTGGCCACCTTCCCGGGACCCCTACGGGTGGCCGCAGTGGGTCCCTGGCTGCTGGATCCAAGCGGGAGCGAGCGCTGCCAAGGAGAAGCGAAAAGCCTGGCCAGTTTGACAATCAGCTGTTTCTCTGCAAGATAAAAATGCTTAAAACAAAACTAATTTTTCCCCGGGTGAAGGGGCCCAAAACGAGAAAAGGGAGACAGGGGTTAGTCTTAAAATTAGTTGTAGAAAAATATAAAATTGGAACGGCGGCGATCCGCCATTTTAGGTATTTTCGTGGATAAGGGGGTCTGAAATGGCGGTTTCCGTATCCGCGGTTCGGGCGAACGCAGATTCGGGGTCCAGGGGGCGCCCGGAGGCGCCTCCCGCAGGCTCACGGCTCTCCGGAGCCCAGAAAAAGGTTTATTGCAATGTTATTTTGTTTGAGTCAAGAAGGGATACAAAAGTAGCATGCGGAAAGATAAAAAGTTGCAAGTTTCAAGTATCTTTATTAGGGAAGTGATACAAAGTAGGGAGTAGGGGAAAGCTGAAGGAAAGTTGCAGGCCTTCCTGGTTTTGAGCTGGCTGCTGGGGCACACCTCATACGTTGGTCCCAAAACTTGACCCAGGAACTGCGGAACTCTCCGCTGCAGTTCACACCAATGTGAAGGCGGGGCTCCCCGCTGCGCTCGGGCTCAGCATCACAGTGTAAGGTAAGCCTTAATCTGCGAGAAGGCCTCACAGTGTGAGATAGGCCGTTGTTTGTAAGAAGGCCTCACAGTGTGAGGTAGGCCTTAGTCTGTGAGATGGCATCACAGTGTGAGGTAGGCCTTAGTCTGTGAGAAGACCGAGTGTGAGAAGGCCTGGTGTGAGAAGCTTCGGTGAGAGAAGCCCCAGATTGAAGGCCTCGGGTGTCAAGCTCCTGTGTGTGAAGCTCCTGTGTAATTTTGGTGTGAGAGGAGGCTCAGTGAGAGTGAAGCTGTTTATCGGCATGAGAAAGAAGCCCAGCGTGGAAGCAAAGGAGGAAGTAGAACTCAGCCGTGGACAAACTTTGGCCCTCTATGTGCTTTGAACTTCAACTCCCACAATTCCTAACATGTTTGCCTGATCTAACGCACATATTATAAGCCTGCTTTCTTTGTTCCTCTGACATCTGCACCCAGAATATTTTCACACGTCCAGGTCTCACGATCCAGAACCCATAAGTTCAAATTATGACTCCGTGTCTCTTTGTTGCAGAGAGTCCATCCCCGAAGGTTCCTGCGCTAACCAGTTTGTGATATTTGAGGATATTCTTTGTACTGGGATGCTTGGGATGTGATGGACTATCATTTGGAGACTAGGTAAGCAGCCGTCCTCTTCCTGTGGGATTCTGGGAAGCCAAGGATTGCTTGCCAAGAGCCACTGCTTGCAGAAGTTTGTAAGACTCGTTCCGTTTTGACACTCCAACAATTGAACTGTAGTGAGTGGTCTCTCTCCTTTGGAGAAGCATTTACGGGCAACGACCCCAATGCGTCCCAATTCGAGCCTCTTCCACCTTAGGAAGCTGGACTAGATGCTTTGCTGTTAGTAGCTCAGGGGCAAAATAAAATCATGCAATATTATTATTATTATTATTATTATTGTGGACTATAGTTTGCTTTGTGTGCACAAAGTCCCAAGGTCAATCTCCAGCATCTCCAAATAGCTTTGAAGAACCTCTCTTCCACCTTAAAACACTGAACTAGAGGTTTTGCTATTATTATTATTATTATTATTATTATTATTATTATGGACTATAGTTTGCTTTGTGTGCACAAAGTCCCAAGTTCAATCTCCAGCATCTCCAAGTAGGTTTGAAGGCCCTCCTCTCTTGAGTGGCTGTGGACAATTATTGTTGGTAGTAGCAAACGTGATAGACCGATGCCTTGCCTTCGTGTGAGGTGCCTTCTGCATCCTTGCGCTCTTTCAGGAAACCCATCACGCATCTCCGGAAACCCTTGGAAATTGCCGTGTGGGGCGGTCTGCGTGGCCGTGCGAGGTTCTCCTTGCAGATCAACCGGAAGAGCCTCCTCAGCCAGGAAGTCACCTTGGGCGCGGCTTCCCCTCGCGTCCGCTTTCAGACTCAGGTTTGGTCTTCAGAACCTGGAAGGCCTTCTCCTCCTCCTCAGGGATCGTGTCCCTCTGGGGTTCACGGGTGCATGGCTTTCTCTGACTTCCCTATATTATTATTATTGTTGTTGTTGTTGTTGTTGTTGTTGTTGTTGTTTATTATTTTTTGTAGGCTGCTTGGGACGAAGCCCACCAGTTCCTCAAGGTGGAATTCCCAGTCGAGGTGCGCAGCCCCAACGCTACGTACGAGATCCGGTTTGGCCACCTCCAGAGGCCAACGCATGGGAACACCTCCTGGGACGGGGCCCGCTTTGAGGTCAGGCCGATATCCCCCCTTCCCGCCTGTCATTGCGCAAACAAGTGGAAACTTGGCTTTGGGGGCAAGCCTTTGGCCCGGCACAATTCCCTCTGCAATATTGATCCACAGGATTCTCTGATTCCCTGGCTTTGGATTTAATCGTCTAATGTTTACATATGTTGTTTTAAATGGCTGCTTAATGGCTTTTAATTGTTGTTGTTTGGGCATGGAATAATGCCACGCCCGGAAGCCGCCCCGAGTCCCCTTCGGGGTGAGAAGGGCGGGGTGCAAATGCCGCAAACGAATCAATCAATCAATGCCTGCCTGATTGGAGAAGCTCAGCTTCCCTCGCAATCCTCTCCATGGGCCGGCCTTCCCACCCTTCCCGCCCCTTTCCATCCGGGCCGTGCAACATGGCTTCTTCTCCAGGTGGTCCTGTGTGGCCGATCCTGGCCTGAGCAGCCGGTGGTTGAGGAATGCTGGGAGTTGGGGTCCAACAGCACCCGAGGGACCGCCCACTTCCTCCCAGCCCCTCCCTCCCAACAGGTGCCTCCTGCCTGAACATACATGTCACAGGAATGTCGGTCGGTCGGTCGGTCCCTCTCGGGGAAGACGGGGATTGCTGTCCTGCCAGTTCAGAGATGGCATTTGGGGAAAGGATGCTTGTCCTGAACCGCAGCTCCCAGCCTCCCACAGACAGCCCCCAGTTTCCCCAGTAGGATGGCCGCTCATCCCAGTGATGTCGAGCACCCCCCCCCAAAATAAGGGATAGTGACTTGTAGTTCTGCAAAGGGCAAGGGCACCAGACTACACAACAAGGGTTAAGTCTTGGTCACATTGCCAAGGCACTGACAACAACAAGGACCCCACGAGGCTTTTTGGAAATGGCTGGATCTTGGGACTTCTGCCCTTTGTGAGAGTTGCAGTTCCCCCAAGGACCGAGCGATGGATCATGTTATCTATCAACTCAGCGCCCATCCGCTGACTTCTACCAAGAGAAATAACTCTTTGCTTCCTGACTTGGACTGCAAGCCACCTCCACTTCCACAAACCTTCCCCAGGGGCATGGGATTTCCAGTTCTTTTAAGAAATCAATATTGTAATAAAATAATAAAGATGTGGGGTGGGAAGGGAAATTTTATATGAACTTTGTATAAGAAATCATTGTATGAAATGTAGTTTGTTTCCCCCTTGACTTTTGCCCCACAAAAGAGGCGACCAGGAACTGACAGTTTGCTCGAGGGAAGACCCCTGCCTCCCTCGAACCTCACCCTTTTGATTAACTCATCTGCATGGAACAATAGCCACTTATGATTTCCTTATCTCATTTTCTGAGCATGTCTGGTGGGATGAGGGGGATCTGTGAGACCATGGAAAGAAAGATTGAAACTACAAAAGGTGATGTTGACCCCCCGGGAGGTCCGTTGCTGACTTTGTTTACCCTCTTGACCAAAACTCATCAAGGAACAGGAAAGCTTTTGTTTGGGGAGGTCACACCTAGCTGGCCGGCAGAGGGCGGGCGGGAATTTTAAAATGTTTTCCTTTGTATTTTTGCTATAAATATGTCTGTATTCTTTGTACTGGGATGCTTGTGGTGGAATGATTCCTGCAATGCATCCGATCTCAGCTGAATCGCTAATAAACATCTCGATGCCTCTTCTTCGCTTTGGCAATGGTCTCATTTCAATTATTAATATTAAATAAAATTGCTGGAATCAGGCTTCTCTGAAGGCTTGCCAAGGTAGCGTTCCCTCTTTGGTGGGAACTAAGGGTCATCTCTCCTTGGAGTTGACCCCCCTAAAGTCTAGTTTGGGTTCACCAGTGGGTGTGCTTCCGCCTGCAGGTATGGAGCCACACGTGGATGGATCTGTCTGAACGTGGCATTGGGGTTGTGCTGCTGAAGGACCGCAAGGACGGTGGCTCGGTTCGGGACAACGTGATGAGCCTTTCCTTGTGAGTTCTGGGGGTCGGCCCCCCAATCCATACAGGGTTCTCTCTGGGTGGGGGGTGGGGGAGGGTCTCCCGTCCTCCAAAGCGGGGGGCTTTTCCCTTCCGCCAAAGAATGGGTCCTCAAAACAGAAGTCCGTGCTCTAGTATTGCGTACTGTGTCGATTAGTAGAAGCAACGGCGTGAATGGTGTTGCAGTTTATTATCAGTCTCTGCGGAAGCTCCTCCGCAGCCTTCCCAGCCCTCTGTCGAATCACACAGAGTCAGAGTGAAGGGAAAACACAATTGACTCTTGAGTAGTCAGGGATAAGTAGGCAGCTTCACAAAATAACCAGCCTTGAAAATAAACCGTCCATTGCAGAAAACAACTCACACAAAGCCCAATGCATTAAAACCACGCCTTCTCTGCTTCTTCCATGGTGCAAGGAGTCTTGTAGTAGTCAATGGTCCAGAACTTCAGCAAGTCCTGTGGTAAGTCTGTGGTAGAATTACTGTGGTAGAATTACCTTCTCTCGGTCCCACCACCTTCGTAGGCACGTTTGGTGGGGACGAGAGACAGGGCCTTCTCTGTGGTGGCTCCACAGCTATGGAACTCTCTCCCCGGCGAGATGAGGCCTGCCCCCTCCCTCCTGTCCTTCAGGAAGCAGCTAAAATCTTGGCTTTGGAGTCAGGCATTTGCAGATAGATGGATTGATCCCGTATAGACTAAGAGTTATTGGACCACAACGTTTTGGACTGAGTTGGGTGTGGTTTTAACTTGACGAATTGTTTTATATGCATTTTAGAACTTATTTGTTGTGTGTGTTGTCTTTCTGATGTTGTTTGTTGTGCACTGCATGTGTGTGTTGGCCGTTCTGCGTCCCTCTGAAGGAGGCCGAGAAGAATACCCAAGTTCCAAAGGCACAAAGACTCAATCCAGAGAGTTCCCTCTCCCTCGTGGCTGTGTACAAGTGTCGAGGCCTCTTTGCTCCTGCCATTTGCAAGGGGGCCAATACGGAGAAGTATTTCGGTCACCCAGCACCACCGGGCTTTTCCTTCCGGCAGGTTCCTTCCCGGAGGCCTTCCGAGGGACCCACCAGGCGCACCATCTGAACTTCCCTCTCCACACCTCTCCTGCCAAGTGTGTCCTCCTCACAGTGTGTCCCCAGCGTGGAGCGCCTTCTCCGTGGAGGCCCCAGCCGTTGTTTTGGAGGCCGCCAAACAGGCCAGGCGTCCCAGGACGAGGAGGGGCAGCGTGGCCGGAAGGCGGTGTAACGCCAGGGAAGCCACCAGTTTGTAGAGAAGCGTGTACATAATATGTGTGGTCCTCTGCCAACACTTTACTACCTGGCACTCCCTCTTGGCTTTGAATCACCGGCTGGAGGCTCTCTTGCGCGAAGCAAGGTATCAACGTTTATTTATAATTCCAGGTTCCAAGGCTTGTGGATACAATTGGTATTGTTGTTGCAGTCTTGAGTTACAGCAGTCACGTATCATATACTTGGTGCACGCTCCTGAGATCGGCTTTCAAGGTTCCCCATTTACCAAGATGGCATTTGCTTGACACATACTTGACTCAACGTACTTTCTGAGTAAAGCACCACTGGCTTCCCTCTAAGTTCTCAAAGCGTGTGCTCTACTTGACCAACTGCTTCCTTCTGAACTCTCTCTCGTGACCAGGAATCCCTGACTCTCTCTCTCTCTCTCTCTCCGTCCTCGTCACCAACTGTCACTTCTCCGACTCCCTCCCTCCCCCTCCCCTCCCCTCCTTTTTGAACTTGGCTCCGCCCCTTTAGAATGCTCAGCTCTGCTCTTCCCAACTGTCACTTGGCCTCCCAACCTGTTGAAAGCTGTGCTAATCTGCATATTATTATTATTATTATTATCATTATTATTATTATTATTATCATTATTTGTACCCCACTAGCATCTCCCATAGGACTCGATGCGGCTCACACAGGCCGAAGCCCCAAAACACAATACAACAGAACATAATACAACAGCAATACCAGAAGCAAATCAAAACAGTTGAGCAAAATAAACAAGAACCGTAACAATACATCAGGAGGCTTTGCAACTGGGCCGGCCAGAGCGGTGGGGACAGGAATGAGAAGTGCTGAAATGGCAGGAGGAACGTAGGATTAAAATAAGTACGGTGTGCAGCGATCTTAATTCTACTAAAGTGCTTCTAGGACTTGGAGATGGGGAATTCCTAATCTGAGAAGGCACATCGGAACAGCCAAGTTTTTAGATTCTTTCTGAAAACTGCCAAAGTAGGGGCCTGTCGAAGATCTTTTGGGAGGGTGTTCCAGAGTCAGGGGTGTCACCACGGAAAAGGCCCTGTCTCGCGTCCCCACCAAGCGAGCTTGTGACGCGGGCGGGATCACGAGCAGGGCATCTCCAGATGACCGGAGTGAGCGTGTGGGTTCGTAGACAGCGATACGGTCACGCAGGTAGGGTGGTCCCAAACCGTTCAGGGCTTTGTAGGTAAGCACCTGCACCTTAAATTGGGCTCGGAAAATAAATGGCAGCCAGTAGAGCTCCTTAAACAGAGGGGTAGACCTCTCTCTATAATGAGCCCCGGTTAGCATCCTAGCTGCTGCCCACTGGACCAATTGGAGTTTCCGAGCCGTTTTCAAGGGCAGCCCTACGTAGAGCGCATTGCAGTAATCCAATCTAGAGGTGACCAAGGCATGGACCACCCCGGCCAGATCAGCCTTCGCGAGGTACGGTCACAGCTGGCGCACAAGTCTCAATTGTGCAAAGGCCCTCCCGGACACCGCCGACACCTGAGCCTCAAGCGTGAGCGATGAATCCAGGAGGACTCCCAAGCTGCGGACCTGTGGCTTCAGGGGGAGTGTAACCCCGTCCAACACAGGTTGCCACCCTATACCCCGATCCGGTTTGCGATCGACCAGGAGGACCTCTGTCTTGTCGGGATTGATCTTCAGCTTGTTCCTCCTCATCCAGATAGACACAGCGGCCAGGCACTCGTCCAGCACCCGAGAGGCCTCCTTGGAATTAGGTGGAAAAGAGTAGTAGAGTTGTGTGTCATCTGCGTAGAGATGACACCCAACTCCAAAACTCCGGATGACCTCTCCGAACGGTTTCATGTAGATGTTAAAGAGCATGGGAGATAAAATAGAGCCCTGCGGGACCCCACAGGAAAATAAATCCTGTGCCACAGAAGAAGAGCACATAAAATAATATATGATAAAATGGGGTAAAATTGTAGAATGACCCATCTCCCTAGACGAGTGGAATTTGATTTGGAATAAGAAAACCTACTACTCCTATTTGTACAACATCAGAGAACACTGGATGAAAATAACCCACCAATGGTATCTTACACCATGCAAATTAGCTAAATTTTCAAAAAATCTATGTAACAAATGTTGGAAATGTGGCACTGAAGAGGGGACTTTCCACCACATGTGGTGGTCTTGTGTAAAAGTGAAATCATTTTGGAAAATAATCCAAGAAGAATGCCAGAAGATACTGAAGAGAAGAATACCCCTAAAACCTGAATCCTACTTACTAGGACTAACAGATAACAGGTGGGATACGGAGACGGATAAACTACTTATTGATCTAATCACAGCAGCCCGCATTCTACTGGCCAGAGTATGGAGACAAGCCATGATCCCTACAAAGGAGGAATGGATGGAGAAAATAATGGACTTCATGAACATGGACCAGCTAACATATATATTAGCATCCCTACGAAATACACCTATAAAAGCAACAGACTGGAACCCTGTTAAAGACTGGTTAAAGGAAAACAAGATAAAGATATTAATTTGAACTTAACTAATAGTAAGAGGAATAGGATTAATAATATGATAGACAAAACAAGAAAAAAGGGAAGGAAAAAGGAAGAAAAGAGGAATGAAAGAAAGGTGAAAACACTGTTGCCTGCCAATGGGAAAGAAACAACGTCGAAAAGCTGTTTTAGAGAAATTTTTGAAAGCCATACTAGAGAAGGGCGGAGGTCTCGAGAACGACGGTCTCCTTTGTATCTGTATGTGTTGAGATAGTATGTCTTTCTTTATGTGAGTGAATGTATAGGTGTGCGGGTGTATGTATGCGTATGTTTATGTGTATATGTGGGTGTAGACATGCATGTGTATATATCTGTATATATATATATATACACATATATATAGTTTGGTCTTTTGTTTGGTCTTTTGTTCTATGTTCTTCTCTTCCTTTTATTGTCTATTTTTTTTCTGCCTTAGGTTGAGCCGAGGCTCAAGCGGATGGAAGCTGAGCGGATGGAAGCTGAGCAGTCGAAACCCAAAGGGACCAAGCCGGAGACCAGGCAGGTCTCCCTTTCACGGGTCCTTGAGGGCAAGGGTGGCACGGCCAGGGCACCCGATGAGCTCGGGAGGAGGACGCCAGCCGCTATTTTGAACCCAAGGAAACAGAAGGAAAGGTGGAATTCTCGATGGAAGAAGGGCACCCAGGGCGGACCGGAAAGTCATCGGTCTTTCTCTAAGAAGAGCAGCCAAGAGAAACTCTGAAAGTGGGGGAAAGAGGATCGCGGAAGAGGACTAAGGAGACACCCTACTACTCGTAAGGAGCTTGGGGGAAAGGGTCAGCGGTGGGGACGGGGCAGGGAGGCCGGCCATGCCGATGCACAAGGGGCCTCCGTGCCTGTGGGACGCACTGCGGCTGGAGCCAGGCCTCGCCTCCCGGCCCACATCGGGTGCATTTTGTGGGAAGAGGCCTGCCCTTGCCCCTCTTCCACGCTGCCCGCCCGCCGTCCACCGGCGTCTGCGTGGGGCCCGCTTCGTCCTGCCTTACGAGGGCGCCCCCCCCCCATGTGGGAGAGGCAGCACGTGCAGGACGTGCCTGTTGAGCCCTACCTCCCACCCGAGAGCCAGGAGGAGGGCCTTTGGGGCGGCCAAGGATGATGGGTCTCCGGTTTCCGCTATGCCCACAATGACAAGCTCTCGGCCAGAGTGAGGAAAGCCTGGAAGCCGCAGCTCTTCTACCAGGAGCTGAACAGTGAGATCCTGGACTGGAAGTTCACCGTTGTCACGGTCACAGCGCGGACGCTGGACCTCATCGACGACGACACCTTCGGGCTGGACTTCTACCTCCTGAAGACGCCAAAGGCTGAGCTGTGCTCCAAGCTGGGCATGGGCCTGAAGCGCACGCTGCTGCTGCTGCTGCTGCTGAGCCTGGCCAGGAAGGACCCTGCCCTGCACCCGCAGGAGGACATCTACGCCAAGTCCCAGGAGTTTGTAATCCCAGCAGAGGAGGAGGCCGCCGAGTGGGTTGGCCTGAGCTTGGAAGAAGCCTTGGAAAGCAGCGGCTCCAGAGAAGAAGGATCCCCTTCCCCTCTGGTGCAGCAGTTTTGGGAAGAGTCTGGCTCTTGGAGCCTGCTGAAGGCTGGAAGCCCTGAGAGGGGAAGCCCCTTTGGACTTGGTGGGCTTCTCGTTCCCTTTGAGTTCAGTGGAGTGGGATAATGCTTCAGAGCATGGCTGGATCCGGGACTGGTTGTGGAACGCGGCATTTGACAACTGATTTAATTCTTTGCCCACATGAAAGGAGGATGAGGAATGGGATTGTGATGGTGTCGGACGATTTGGCTCTTTTAACTGTGATGATAATGTTTTAACGTGTATAGTGCTGATATTTTAACCGTGTAATGAAGTGGCATTGTGTTGTTATTGTATATTCTTTGTATGTTAACACATGTTGTGAACCGGTCCGAATCCCTCTTTGAAGGTGAGAGGGTCGGTATATAAAACCTCGAAATAAATAAATAAATAAATAAATAAATATTTCTGCCACCATCGTGAGGTAAGACGTATAATTGTGAGAAATGGCACACTGGACGCAGAATTGATGGAGGTGAGGCAGTCTTCAAACAAAAGTTAACAAGTTTATTGAGCACAAAGCGTGTGGTTGCAAGTTGTAACTTTTCTTATAGAACTCAGAATAATACTTGGTTAGTTGAACGTTTCACTCTTTCAGGTTACACAGTATCTTCCTGAGGTGAAGCACTTATTACTAAACAAAGTTTCAATACAGGGATGTCTCCCTTATCTGATCCTCTACTGGTTATGTTTCCCTTATCAGCCTCTCTAGCCTAAGAAACTTCCAGTAGCTTAATCTGGCTTTCCAAAGCCTCGAAACTTTGCTTCACAATTCACTCTCTTTCAGCTACAACCTCCTAATCTTTCCTCTACCGACTCCTCACCCTCAAATCTTAACTGCCTCACTAACTGTCTGTTTTCAAAACTCTCCCCTCTAGGCTCCTCCCACTTCTCTCTCTGCCGGCTTGCCTTGGTCTCCATGGCAACGCAGATGGAGGATTCCTTTGAAATAGGCCGCTCCAGAGTTACTGCAGCCAACACAAACCCATAAATACAGTTTAAATCATGCAAATTATTATTAACAAAGTGAATAAATTAGCATAGCACAGGAGACGAGGTGGAACCGTCTTCCTGGCCCCCTCTCCCTTCTCTCTGGCCCAGAGCGGCCGTGGGTGCCGTGGGGAGGGGTCCCCAACTGATGACATTATTAGTAGTATTATATTCTAATATTTATTTATTATTTATTTATTAATTTATTATTGACTTTGCTTCTATACCGCTGTTCTCAGCCCAGGGGCGACTCACAGCGGTGTACAACATAGGAAGAACAAGATTCAAAACACAGTATAAAAACAATTCACAATACAATTTCAATTTGTTCGCCCTCATCCAGACCGTCACAGCGGCCAGGCACCGGTTCAGGACCTGACAGCCTCCTTAGTAGCAGGTGGAAAGGAGTGACAGAGTTGGACATCATCTGCGTACAGATGACACCGTACCCCGAAACTCCGGATGATCTCCCCCAGTGGCTTCATGTAGATGTTAAACAACATGGGAGACAATATTGAGCCCTGAGGAACCCCACAAGACAATGGTTGTGGGGTTGAACAGGTGTCCCCCAACAACACCTTCTGAGATCGACCCTCCAGGAATGACCGGAGCCACTGCAAAACAGTACCTCCGAGACCCATCCCGAGGCGTCCCAGAAGGATACCGTGGTCGACGGTATCGAAGGCCGCTGAGAGGTCCAGCAGCACCAACAGGGACACACTCCCCCTGTCGAGCTCCCGGCACAGATCATCCACTAAGGCGACCAAGGCTGTCTCAGTTCAATGACCCGGTCTGAAAGCAGACTGTGCCGAATCCAGATAATCCGTGTCTCCCAAGAATACCTGGAGTTGTGAGGCCACCACGCGTTCCAGGACTTTCCAGGAGACCTGGAACGCATGGAATACATATTATATGTATATACAATATATTATATTATATTATATTATATTATGTTATTAGCATAGCACAGGAGACAAAGTGGAACTGTCTTCCTGGTCCCCTCTCCCTTCACTCTGGCCCAGAGCGGCCGTGGGTGCCGTGGGGAGGGGTCCCCAACTGATGACATTATTAGTAGTATTATATTGCATTACATTATAATATTATATGTATATACAATATATTATATTATGTTATTAGCATAGCACAGGAGACAAGGTGGAACTGTCTTCCTGGTCCCCTCTCCCTTCACTCTGGCCCAGAGCGGCCGTGGGTGCCGTGGGGAGGGGTCCCCAACTGATGACATTATTAGTAGTATTATATTGCATTACATTATAATATTATATGTATATACAATATATTATATTATGTTATTAGCATAGCACAGGAGACAAGGTGGAACTGTCTTCCTGGTCCCCTCTCCCTTCACTCTGGCCCAGAGCGGCCGTGGGTGCCGTGGGGAGGGGTCCCCAACTGATGACATTATTAGTAGTATTATATTGCATTACATTATAATATTATATGTATATACAATATATTATATTATGTTATTAGCATAGCACAGGAGACAAAGTGGAACTGTCTTCCTGGTCCCCTCTCCCTTCACTCTGGCCCAGAGCGGCCGTGGGTGCCGTGGGGAGGGGTCCCCAACTGATGACATGTGCAGGAGACAAGATGTTAGTTCCTCTTTATAATCTACCTCCTGAAACACAGCAATGTGAAGCGGCCGCAGATAGTGAGACCCAGGTCGTGGATAGCAGAACCCAAAGTGCAGATACCGAGTCCCATTAAGGGGATGCAGGTGCCGGCAGCGGGCCACCTATGGCTCTGTGCTAGCCCAATGCTCCCCAATCAAGACATCTCACCAAGTCGAAGAAGAAGAAGCTACCGAGGTATTTCATTCACGTCAGCCAAAGTGGCAACCCACCAAAGGAAGCGGAGGCGCCATACAGTTCCTAAACATAGCCTTGCCTACAGCCAATGGCTCTCCAATGGGTCGCAGGGGGCCGGAAGGGGATCTCCAACAAAGGAAATATAGTTTTCTGAATGAATGACCAAGAAAGGGGGCCCTCAGGTCCCATGAGTTCTATTGTTAGGATGACTGTCTTGATGAGCCCCGAATGCGTGGGTCTGGTGATTCTGCACCAGTGTCCATTTGGGATACAAAGCAGCATCTTGTCTAGAGTAATGGGATTCCAGGATGCGTTGTGGGAAAGAGGAGACGTCGTTGTGGAGAGCAGGGCAAGTCACCCCAACACCAGGGAAGGACATGCCAGGGGATCAATGTCTTTTCGGATGTCTGTGTGGCCACACAAGGAACAGGTGGTCCAACTTCAACGCCTGTTGTCACATGCACAGCTGGTGGTATGGGTCACAGATGATGGGTGATGGAGTCCCCAATGAGGTGATGTCTGACAAAGCCACTGGAGGGGATTCCCAGGTCAAGGGGTGCTGGCAAAAAGTCACCAAGGTCATGCAGAGTGGCTTCATTCTCCAAAGTCTGATGTCAAGACATAAAATATGAAATATTCAAACACACCCAAGGGGCCCGCAAATACCGAGGGGCCCCCGAATGTTGACCATTTCCGCTCCCTTGGCAGCCACCTCTCCACCAAAGTCAGCATTGACACTGAAATACAACACCGCCTGAGCTCTGCGAGTGCAGCATTTTTCCGAATGAAGCAGAGAGTGTTTGAGGACTGGGACATCCGTAGGGATACCAAGGTGCTTGTTTATAAAGCTATTGTCCTCCCAACCCTGCTATATGCCTGCGAAACGTGGACTGTCTATAGACGTCACATGCAACTCCTGGAACGATTCCATCAGCGCTGTCTCCAGAAAATCCTGCGAATCTCTTGGGAAGACAAGCGGACAAACGTCAGCATGCTGGAAGAAGCAAAGACCACCAGCATTGAAGCGATGGTCCTCCGCCATCAACTCCGCTGGACCGGCCACGTTGTCCGGATGCCCGACCACCGCCAAAGCAGTTGCTCTACTCTGAACTCAAGAACGGAAAACGGAATGTTGGTGGACAGGAAAAGAGATTGAAAGATGGACTCAAAGCCAACCTCAAAAACTCTGGCATAGACACTGAGAACTGGGAAGCCCTGGCCCTTGAGCTCTCCAGCTGGAGGTCAGCTGTGACCAGCAGTACTGTAGAATTTGAATGGAGGGCAAAAAAGAGAAACGTGCCAAGAGGAAGGCACGTCAAACCAACCTCGACCGGGACCGCCTTCCACCTGGAAACCGATGCTCTCCTCACTGCGGGAGACGATGCAGATCAAGAATCGGGCTCCACAGTCACCTATGGACCCACCGCCAGGACACCAACCTTGGAGGACCATCATCCTCGGACAATGAGGGATCGCCTAAATAAGTAAGTATAACTTACTCAAGGTAGAGAGGGTATGTTTTAGGTAGGAATTAGAGTTAGATAACCTACCTGAGTAATAAGATATCAAGGTTACCTTTCCACGATAACAACACTTATTTCTTAAAAACCAACAAGAAAGCAGCTTCTCCATTGGAAACCGGTTCCTTTGATCATGAAATCGAGGAGGAATTTGAAAGGGTCTTGCCCTGAAGGAGAGACCCTGCGGACCCACCAAAGAGGGCTCGCTACAATGGTGAGCAAAGAGAAGCCGCAATTTAAAAGATTTCCCTGAGTTCCCAAAAGAATCTCACCAAAGTTGAAGGAAGCGCCACCGAGCTGGAAAGGATGCAAAGCAGCAATATTTCGCCAAGCTGAGCATACAGTGTACACAAATAAAGGCCTTTTTATACATAAAACAGAGCTGTATGGTTTGAATTTCCTGCTCTCCGCCCCCCTGCCGGCTCGACGGTGATTGGCTGGTGCTCTACAGCTGGGAGGAGGCTTGGCCGCCTCCTGAGCACCTGGGCCAATCGCTGAGCTTCTGCCGCCTCGGCGTCCTGACGAATCAGGAGAGAGGGAGGCGGGACGAGAGGGAAACAATGGATTCTTGAGAGGATTATGAAGATAGGAAATGTCCAAGTGGTCAGCAAGTCCCGGGGCCTGCCAGCTAGCTATTTCTATTGTCTTTGATGGGCAGTAATAAACATTGGAGTCTGGCAAGCCTGCCAAAATCCAGATTTTCCTGGTGCTGAGAGATTGACACAATGAGGCAATATTGACTGAAGTTTTGGTGGAGGAAGAGTTGAATAAGCAGACAGATCAGGACCAAGTATGGCTTTCCGAAGGCTCTTTGTCCCGTGAAGATATGATCTTTAGTGCCAAGCGACCGCCTCCCCTGGGGGGCCAAATCCGAGCCCCAAGGGTCACAATCCATTGTTATTGCCCATGCAAGCAGTGTTTTTTTATAAGGGTCTTTGGAACGGAGGATTTCCTTCTTTCCAAGGTCACAGAGGGTGGCTCCTTATATTCTTATACATTTTTCAATCAAAGGTAATAGGGCAAAAGGGTCAGGAAAAAGGTCAGGCACACAGGGAGAAATATAGAAATCATGGTGCAGAAAACATACCCACTTATCCCTCCCCCCAGAGTCCCATAGAAGTTCAAGAGAGCACATCAGTGTAAAGGGAGGGGGTTCCTCAGTAATCAATGTGCTCCCTTCTGCTATATAGGAAACATACGCCATAAAACCTGCATTCAATGTACACAGCCTCTAACATGGGAAGGGTCCTTGCTGTTGTTAGTGTCTTGGCAAATTGACCAAGGCTTCACCCTTATTATCCAGTCTGGTGTCCTTGTCCTTAGCAAAACTATAAGTTACTATCTTTGGGGGGGGGGTCATGTTCGACTTCAATCACACCTTCCATGCTGAATTGAAGGGAGATGTTGACCGTGACTCAAGGCAGGTGTGGGTCGTCTTGGAGCTCACCATATAAAGTTGGCTTATGGTCGGCCTCCATAGTCCAGAGGAATGGCCCTTCTTGCAAGTGTGGGGTGTGTCCTTCTGGGCTGCGTAGTCAATATTGTCCCCCCTCCCCCCAGGATTTGGCTCCAAGAACACGGTGGGTTGGAGACCTTCTACTGGAACATCACCTCCCGTGAGGCAACCCAGTGGCTTTCCTTCTTCTTTGGCCGAGTCCTCCTCCTGGGCTTGGGTGGATGTCTCCCAGCCCAGGGCGTTATCCAGTTTGAACCCAGTGACTGCCCAGTGTGGGGAGGCCTGTTTGGGACAGGGAGGCTCCTCCAAGCGCCTGCCTTGACTTTGGGCTCTGCTGGTGGCAAGCCCACCTCCTTCGATGCCTCTGACGTCGGGCTCCGTGCCTGTGGGAGGACCTTGCAGGTCTCTTCTCCTCCAAGATTTCCTTCTTGGCCTTGGCTGGACTCCAGGAATCAGGCAGCGCTTTGCGGGTCTGGGGAACCCCAAGGAGAGGAGGGAGATTGGAGGGGCTGGACACAAAGAAATGTCCACAGTGCTCTCTGGATGTAGGTGAACTACAACTCCAAAACTCAAGGTCAATGCCCACCAAACCCTTCCAGTATTTTCTGTTGGTCATGGGAGGTTCTGTGTGCCAAGTTTGGTTCAATTCCATCGCTGGTGGAGTTCAGGCTGTGCTTTGATTGTAGGTGAACTATAAATCCCAGCAACTACAACTCCCAAATGTCAAGGTCGAATTTCCCCCAAAGTCCACCAGTATTCACATTTGGGCATACTGAGTATTTGTACCAAGTTTGGTCCATATCCACCATTGTTTGAGTCCACTGTACTTTCTGGATGTAGGTGAACTACAACTCCAAAACTCAAGGTCAATGCTCACCAAACCCTTCCAGTATTTGTGGGAGTTCTGTGTGCCAAGTTTGGTTCAATCCCATTGTTGGTGAGGCTCAGAATGCACTTTGATTGTAGGTGAACTATAAATCCCAGCAACTGCAACTCCCAAATGACAAAACCACCCCTCCCCCAACCCCACAAGTATTCAAATTTAGGAGTATTGTGTGTGTTTGCCAAATGTGGTCCAGTGAATGAAAATACATCCTGTGTATCAGGTATTTTCATGGCGATTCAGAACAGGAGCCAAATTAGAGTTGTGAAGCAGCCATGGAAATCATGTCATGGTTGGGGGTCACCACGACATATGGGGAACTGGGCGAAGGGGTGGCGGCGGCATGAGGAGGGCGAAGGACCACTGGCCTCGAGGGCTGCCCCTTGCGCCCAGGCTTCACGCTTTGGGAAAGGGTTTGCAGAGGTGGGGCTGGTTTGGGTTGGCCCCCCAGGGAGCCGCTTGCAAGTCCACACAGCTGGGGGCGGGGGGGGGGCGGGGGGGGAGAGGAAGGCCAAGAGCTCTGAGCTTCCTGCTGAAGAAGAAGAAGAAGAAGGGGAAGTCCATCCTGTTTCCCAGAGAGTTCTATAATAATAATAATAATAATAATAATAATAATAATAATAATAATAATAATAATAAGTAATGCTCCCCATGCTCTATTCCGCTTTGGTTAGACCACGTTACTTGGAATATTGTGTCCAATTCTGGGCACCACAATTCAAGAGAGATATTGACTCTAAGCTGGAATATTGTGTCCAGAGGAGGGCGACTCAAATGATCAAGGGCCTGGACAACAAGCCCTATGAGGAGCGGCTTAAGGAGCTGGGCATGTTTAGCCTGAAGAAGAGAAGGCTGAGAGGAGACATGATGAGGGCCATGGATAAATATGTGAGAGGAAGCTGAAGCCTAGCATGACCCCCCCCCCCCAACAAGGGATGGTGACTTATAGTTCTGCAAAGGACAAAGGTACCAGACTGCACAATAAGGGTCAATTTGTCTTGGTCAATTTGTCAAGGCCTTAACAACAATGAGGACCCCATGAAACTTCGGGAATAGCTAGACCTTGGGGTCTCTGCCTCTCTCTCGAGAGAGAGATGTAGTTTTCCAAGGACCATGGGACCGGCTTCCATTCCAGCGCTGCAGGGCTTTGCGTCTTGGCCCAGTGGAACTCCATAGACTCCCTTTGGTGGCTTTTTGAATTCTGCTACATTCCTGGACTTCACTCTCTTCAAGGACTCGCTCCCTACCCATGAACTTTCTTCAAGACAACTTATGAATTCATGCTGTGTCCTGATATCGTCTGCTTTTTATAATTGGTATTATTAATTTCTCTCTGGGGTCCTGGATGGGAAGATAACTGCATATGATTTCCCTGTGTATAATTTCTATATGGTTTTTATGTTTCCTTGTATTCTTGACCCTTTGCCCCTTCTCCCTCCAAAGAAATATGTAAGGGAACCCCCTGGCCTTCAGAAACAAAAGCCATTAGCGGTTACTGAAACCTCCCGCCAAAGACACACTGGCATGGATAAAAGAAGGAAATTCTTATCTCTAGCTTCGGAAGATGGCCCACAAGAGTAAAGCATTGTTTGACAAAAGTTTCTGTAAGATAAGGGGAAACCTTCCCCTCTGCTTTTGTTTACTTAGCATTAACCTCAGGCTGCCATCATTGTTCTCCTGTCTCACAGCCAGGAAGGATCAGGACACATGTTGATTCACAACACTCAAAGCAGTCCTGCTTGAGCTCTTTGTCTCAGGCCACATGGCATTTCCTTTGTTTACTCCTTTCCCAGATTCCTTTGTGCTCCCTCATCCCGCCTCCATCTCTCCTGATTGGCTGTCGCCACCAGGTGGCAGAGGTCTCCCCATTGGTTCCTACGGACCACTGGAGCTTCCTGATTGGTCCAGAGGCACCGGGGGTGGGAGGGCCGCCTCCCATCGCCCAATCATGGCAGGGAACAACAGGGAAGCCGGGGCGGGGAGTTTGAAATCTGCAACTTTGAATTTGCTTTAAATATGCCTCTGATCAATGTACTGGTATGCTTTGTGTGCTATCCATCACCACATTGCATCCGATCCAGCTGAATCGCTCATTAAACCTCGATGCCTCTTCTTCGCTTTGGCAAGAGTCCCATTTCAATTATTAATATTAATAAAATTGCTGGAATCAGGCTTCCCTGAAGGCTTGCCAAGGTAGCGTTCCCTCTTTGGTGGGAACTAAGGGTCATCTCTCCTTGGAGTTGACCCCCCCCCCTAAAGTTTCAATTGGCTTCAAGCCTGTCAAAATACAAGTACAAAACAGTTACAACAGTATATTGTCCAAGGGTTTCATGGCCAGAATCATTGGGTTGTTGTAGGTTTTTCTGGGCTCTATGGCCATGTTCTGGAGGCATTCTCTCCTGACGTTTCACCTGCATCTATGGCAAGCATCCAGCAACTAGAACTCCCAAATCTCAAGGTCTATTTTCCCCTCCTCTCGGTTTGTAGCCTGATTTCAGTCCATAACACCGCCACACAATCATTCACCTCATAGAGTATATTGTGCGTATATACATGTTGTAAGCCACTCTGAGTCCCCTTTGCGGTGAGAAAGGCGGCATAGAAATGCGGCAAATAAATAAATAAATAAATAAATAAAACTGGCGCTGTGGCCACCCATCCATTCTGAGCACGACAAAGCAGAAAAGGAATGAAATACCAGGCCAAGCATGAGTTGGAACAGGTGGGTGATTATCTTTCATGTCTTCTTCACCTGGCTGAGACTGGCCATGGCGGTGTCTCACGCAAGAAGGTTGCATGACTATTATTAATCATAGAATCATAGAATCAAAGAGTTGGAAGAGACCTCCTGGGCCATCCAGTCCACCCCATTCTGCCAAGAAGCAGGAATATTGCATTCAAATCACCCCTGACAGATGGCCATCCAGCTTCTGTTTAAAAGCTTCCAAAGATCCATGTTGACTATTAGCGATGACTGCTAAGTGTTTGCAGACCGCTTCCTTAACAATCTTTTCCAGAATCTTGCCCGGTATCGACGTGAGGCTGACCGGACGGTAGTTGTTTGGGTCATCCTTTTTTCCCTTCTTGAAGATTGGGACCACATTGGCCCTCCTCCAATCTGCTGGAACTTCTCCCGTTCTCCAAGAACTCTCAAAGATGGTTGCCAATAGTATTATTATTATTATTATTATTATTATTCAAGATTGCCATGGCTCAATGACCTCAATGATCTGGCAGGTGACGCCCTAGTGGCCATTCCCTTTGCCGCCCTCTTGTGGACACAGGGATATTCACCCTTGCCTTGAGATGCTCACCTGCAATCCTTTGCTGCCATCAAGTGGCCAAGTAGGGAAGTGCACCCTTGAGCCATGGCGGGCGCCTCTCTGCTGCCATCATGTGGCCATTGTGGAAAACAACAACACTAGATTATATTTCCTAGCAAAGAAGGAAAGCAGGAAAGACAGGGGGAAGTGACAGGAGGAAGGCGGAAAGTACTTTGAAAGGCACCAAATGGCTATGAACAATGTGGAACCGGCTCTGAACAACTATTAGAAGGCACCAAAAGGACAAGACGGGTCCGCAGCAACCCTAGACAGGACATGGATAACCTTTAAAATGCTCCAAAAGGGCAAAACAGCCCCTGAACAACTCAAAACAGGCACTCATCAACAACTGTTAGAAGGCCTCACATGGGCAAAACAGGCCCTGAAACATCACTAATTTTACCTAATTTTGGCATGAATGGCACCTAACCTGGAACAACAGATGATTAATCAGGGCTGTCCCTGCCAAATTGGGACAGGTGTAGCTTATTATATAAATGCAAAAAGAACCAACACAATTATTATTCCCACAGACCCTGACAATGGCCATTCACATCAACAAGAGAAAATGCATACACTATCCCATAATACACATATCTGTTTTCAAAGTTTGCAATACCCCCCCCCCCAATAAATGCAACAACAGCAACGACAAGGCGGAAAAGGAATAAAATACCTGCCCAAGCATGAGTTGGAACAGGTGGGTGCCTACCTTGGACGTCTTCTTCGCCTGGCTGAGAGAGAGTGGTCCCGGCACCGGGCTCATGCAGGAAGGTCGCACGACTCCTCTTCCGGCCAGAGAGGAAGGAGAAAGGACGCACCCCTCCAGGCAAGAGAGCGTCCACTGCACTGACCCTCTCCCTTTCTTCCCAGTAAACCAGGAAGAGGGATACCTGATTGCAAGCAGGTGATGTGGAAGGACTTAGAGGTCTAGAACTGCCAGCAGGACCCCATGAAGAGGTCTAGGGTTGCAAGCAGGGACCCCATGAAGAGGTCTAGGGTTGCAAGCAGGGACCCCATGAAGAGGTCTAGGGTTGCAAGCAGGGACCCCATGAAGAGGCTTGGGATTGCAGTCATGGACCCCATAAAGAGGCTTGGGATTGCAAGCAGAGACCCCATAAAGAGGTTTGGGATTGCAAGCAGGGACCCCATAAAGAGTGCAAGCAGGGACCCCGTAAAGGCTGCACCAATGCACTTGGAGAAATGAATTTAGGGGGAAAAGGATGTTAAAGTAACTTCAAAGCAACCCTCCTGCTACATTGGGGATGCAATGTGTATCTCATGTCATTTAGTTTTGTAATACAGAACAATGTTCCAAAATGTAAACCTTACTTTTGCCTCTTTCTCATTTTTCTACAAAATGAGATACATAAAAAAATGAGATCCATCACAAACTGGGCAGAATGTTACCATTACCAACGGGGAACGCAGAAACGCTCGTGTAGAACAAAACATGGCCAACTATTTGGTATTTAGACTCTCCCATGATGGCAATCCGTACTAAAGGGGACGGGGACGCAGTTCGAATCTGGCTCACTGAACGCTCCGAGGAAGGAAAAGCCCCGCACACCCACATGGCAGCATTGCTCTCACACACAATCACACAAAGCTCGGCTCAAAATCCAAAGCATGGCATTTCTCCCCAATCTGTCCATCACGACAACCGTGAACACGTCCATGCCTCGGACCAGGAACATCTTCTGCGGAGACAACTTCTGAACGACAGACATGCGATACAGTGGAAATAACCTTCCCCACAA
>NW_026844367.1:34965446-34981153 GCF_025583915.1 Anolis sagrei ordinatus | reverse complement strand
ATGCCATTTTACCTGTCTCTTCTTTCTCGCTTTCTTTCTTTCTCTCCTTTCCTCTCTCTTCCTTCTCTCTCTCTCATTCTTTCTTTCTATCTATCCCTTCCTCCTTCCTCCTTTCTTTCTCACTCCCTCTCTCTATGCTTCCCTTCCTCCCTCTCCCTTTCTTCCTCTCGTTTTCTCTCCTTTCCTCTCTTCCTTCTCTCCCCTCTTTCTTTCTCAGTTTTTCTTTCACCCTTTTCAACGCACCATTACTTTGTTGTAAACCCGACTTGTGTCATTCCTTCCCTTCTCTTCCTTTTCCTTCCATTTCATCCTTTCCTCCTTCCTTTCCTTCCTCTTCTTCCTTTCCTTTTTTCCTTCCTTCCCTCCCTCCCCTTCCTTTCCATAGCCATCCTTATTTAGTTCAATTCTTTCCTTCTTCTTTCCTCTTTCTTATTTTCCAACCTTCTTTTCAGCCATCGGCCTCCCTCTCTCTCTGGCTCTTCCTTCCTCTGTTTCACTCCATTCTTCCTTTCCCTCTGTTCTCTCTCCCTTCCTTCCTTCTTTCCTTCCTTCTTTTTCTTTCCTTCGTTCTTTCCTCCAATTCTTTCTTTCCTTCCTTTTTCACTTTTTCTCACTCACTCCTTCCTTTCTTCAGCTTCTTTTTCTTTCTTTCCTTCGTTCCTTCCCTCTTTCCTCTTTTCCTTATTTCCTCCCCTTTCCCTTTTCACATTTTCTCCCTCATTCCTTCCTTTCTTAACTTTCATCTCCTTCCTTCCTACCTCCTTTCCTTCCTTCTTTCTTTTTCACTTTTCACCTTCCACCTTCTCTCCCTCCCTCCTTCCTTCCTTCCTTCCTTCCTTTCCCTTCTTTTAAGGCAAGAGCCCATTCTCACTACACAGGCATGCAAGAATTCTTAACTGCAAGTGAACTGCAACTGAAGTGGAATAAAAGTGCTAAAATTCCACAGTGTGGACAGCTCCCCAGCATTAAACAACCAAAGGCACATCTACACAGCAGAATGAATGCAGTTTGTCACTACTTTAACAGTTTGTGGCTCATGGGGAATTATAGTTTTCCAAGACCTTTACCTTTCTCTGCCAAAGAGTGTTGGTGCCTCACCAAACTACGACTCCCAGGAAAATGGTATCAAAGTGCATCCATTGCACAGCAGAGATGCATTCATAGCAATGTGTCACAAAAACTAGAGATTCCATTTCTCTTGGTGATAAAAAGCTGAAAGGAAAAAGAGCCTTGATGAAAGAGGACGCTCCATGAAGCTTCATGCCGTACTATGAAGTACTATGTTTTTCTAAGCATTGTGAATTGCTTTTCCAGTGGACCAGGTGGAAATGAAGCGTGCTTTTGAAGAGGATGCCAGCTTGCCTCGAAAGCAAGGCTGGGTGGGCAACTTTTATCTCTCCTTTCTGGACAAATTAATGAGCATCTTAATTAATAAAAAAATCAGAGGCGGCCGTAAGTGCGCCGATAATGAAGTTAAATGAGTGCGCGGTAAACTATTCCCCTAATCCGGTGCCTTGCCAAATGCCCCTTTAATTCCGCTTAGTCCTAAAAGGGTTCGGAGCGCCCTAATGAGATTCTGCCTCCTGCTAATTAATTGACACCCTTCTGAATATTCATAGTTGCCACTGCCAATACGTTCCTAATTGCAGCCTGGAATGGATCTCCAAGGAAGGCGGGAAGTCGCCATCGACTTCATTAAAATAATATATGGATGGCGGAGCAGGGAGATGTTTGCTGGGAAGCCAAAGATAGAGAGTTTGCCTACAAAAGAGAGTGGGATGAGTCCATAAGTAGTGGAAGAGGAAGGATGGTGAGTTCAAATATCATCCTCATCATCATCCCATCATTCTGGAACTCATAGCACACTCCTACTGGTGTTGCATTCCCATTGGCATTGACCTATGGTGACTCTATGGGCAGAGGCGGCCCTAGGTAATTTTCAAAGGTAAGCAAACAGTATTTTGGCGCCCCCCCCCCAACCAATCATTGATATATATTTTGTTTGTCATGGGAGTTCTGTGTGCCATATTTGGTTCAATTCCATCATTGGTGGAGTTCAGAATGCTCTTTTATTGTAGGTGAACTATACATCTCAGTAACTACACTTGCCGTAAGTGCGCCGATAATGAAGTTAAATGCTCCCTTGCATTTAACTTCAATAATGAAGTTAAATGCTCCCTTGCCTGGCCCGCTTTGGGTCTGGAGGCGTGCCTGAAGACCCCGGCGTGTGCACCAAAAGTCACTTCTTCTCCTGACTTTCTCCTCAGCCATTGGGACCGAGAGAGAGAGAGAGAGAGAGAGAAAGGTGGAGATGCCCACCTTTCCTGAAGGTAGGCGCAAAAACAAAGGAGGGAGCGGAGGTGGGAGATACCTCCAGCCGGAGGGGCTCTCTCTCTCTCTCTCTCTCTCTCTCTTGGTCCCAATGGCTGAAGAGAAAGTCAGGAGAAGAGGCGACTTTTGGTGCGCACGCTGGGGTCTTCAGACACGCCTCTGGACCCGAAGCGGGCCAGGCGCGGCGGCTCTGCCCCTTGGCCCACCCGCGGATTGGGGAGAGGAGAGGAGGCGGGTGGAGGATCGGGAAAGGGAGCCGGTCATGGGGAAGGGATCGAACATGGAGAACGATTGAGCGCCGGCTCTGCTCGCGCACCCGGTGGCCGGGTGGAGCAGGAACGAGAGGGGCTAGGCGAGGCTCAAGGGCCCGGCCCCTTTGGGAAGAGGATCGCCCGACAGCGAGGCAAGAAAGCCGAGGCTCCCCCCGGACTGCTAGGGCTGTTGTGAGCTGAGGGGGCGCTCCTCAAGTGGCAGTCGAGGGGCATTTACAGAGGCGCCTCTGCGCCCCTGGCAAAAAAAAAGTGTTCTGCGACCGCTTACTTCGCGTAATGGACGAGCCACCCCTGCCTATGGGTGAAAGATCTCCAACTCATCTGTAATTCTTCTCAGGTCTATGGCATTCTCAATGGAGTCCATCCATCTCGAAGGTGGTCTTCCCTCTTTACATTCAAGCTGGTTACATAGAAATGGCACAATGTTTCTAGTCATATAAAATACTGTTTGATGAACATCTGAAATATAGATAGTACCTGGACATGACCGGGAATGTCATGATTCAGTACCTAAGGGTGTGAGGGTTGTTGCAAAGAGGTTGCATCGGCCAATGTCATTGCAAAGGGGTTGCATCTGCCAATATATAATATATTATATTATATATTATATATTATTATAATAATATTATATTATTGTATATTATATTAGATTAGATTATTATAATTGTAAATTATTATATTATATTAATATAATTGTATATTAAAGCATCCAATCCATCCATTCTTAATAATAACAACAACAACAACAACAACAACAACAACAACAACAAACCTCCTTTTGCCTTCGTGCTGGGAATATCAAATTAAAGCACCCCTGACAGATGGCCATCCATTCTTAATAATAATAATAATAATAATAATAATAATAATAATAATAATAGTTTTAAACTGTTGGGCCAGGAAGACGTTTAGCTGGGTTAAGACAAGCCGTTTTCAAGCGTTTTAAAGACTGGATTCGTGTGAGTGCTGACTCCTCCATTCTGATTTCGGATTGTTTTTGGATGGACACACATCTCATTCTGACTTAATCTGCTTTTGGACAGTGCTATGGGCTTGGGACAGTTTTTTGAGAACGCTTTTCCTTGCTTCCACCTGGTTTGCTTGTGTTTTCTAACCCTGTGAGTTTGAAGCAGTTTGATTGAACCAGATTATATGCCAGGATAATGCAGATTATTTGCTAAATTCCTTTTTTGGCACAGCAATTTGCTACAGACTTTAAGTTCTTGATAGATATACACTGAATTAAGTGCTTCTCGCTATTTTTGTTGTTATAATAATAATATAATAATATATAATATACAATAATATAATTTAATATAATATAATATAATATAATAATATAATATACAATAATATAATATAATATAATAATAATATAATATATAAAATAATAACAACAACAACAAACCACTTTCTGCCTTCGTGCTTGTAAGGCACAGTCAAAGCACTACTGAAAGATGGCCATCCATTAATAATAATAATAATAATAATAATAATAATAATAATAATAATAATAGTTTTAAACTGCTGGGCCAGGAAGACGTTTAGCTGGGTTAAGGTAAGCCGTTTCAAAGCATTTTAAAGGCTGGAGTTTGGTTTTGGTTAGTTGTTAGTTTTATCACCAACAGTCAACAACAGAGGGAAAGGGAAGCTTCAGAAGTTCCCCCTGTCCCGGTTGGAGGTTTTTTTCCCATATTGCACAATTGTGTCCACCATTAACGAATCGATTCGTATATTTGCAAAATTTCGTAAATATCGAAATTTTAAAATTGGAAATTTCTGAAATCCTCTCAGATTAGAAACGCTGGCGCCCCCTAGATACAAAACGAGTTTAGAACCAAATTCTTTCTTGATCAACCAAGCCTAGTGGCTGCCTTGTATTTATATATATATTTTCAATAAAGGGGAATTGGGCAAAAGGGTCAGGAAAAGGTCAGATACACAGGGAGGAATATAGAAATCATGTTATAGAAAACATACCCACTTGTCCCTCCCACCAGAGTCCCATAGAAGTTCAAGAGAGCACATAAGTGTAAAGGGAGGTGGTTTCTCAGTAATAAATGTGCTACCTTCTGCTATATATGAAACCTAGGGCATAAAAACTTGATTAAATGTATACACTATCTAACATGGGAAGGGTCCTTGTTGTTAGTGTCTTGGCAAATTGACCAAGGCTCAACCCTTATTATCCAGTCTGGATGACAGATTAGGATGAGGTGCGGCTTTCTGAAGGTCCTCTCAATCCTATTGAGATATGATCATAATTGTCCTTGTAATTAGCAAAACTATAAGTTACTATCTTTTATTGGGGGGGGGGCGTGTTCGACTTCAAATCCACCGCCTTAATGGGCTTAAATACTCTAAGCAGCGTTTCTCAATCTGGGGGTCGGGACCCCTGGGGGGGTCACCAGGGGGTGTCAGAGGGGTCACCAGAGACCATCAGAAAACAGTATTTTTTGTTGGTCACAGGGGTTCTGTGTGGGAAGTTTAGCCCAATACTATTATTGGTGGGGTTCGGGATGCTTTTCGATTCTAGGTAAACTATACATCCCAGCAACCACAACTCCAGATGGCAAGGTCTATTTTCCCCAAACTCCACCAGTGTTCACATTTGGGCATATTGAGTATTCGTGCCAAGTTAGGTCCAGATCCATCATTGTTTGAGTCTGCAGTGCTCTCTGGATGTAGGTGAACTACAACTCCAAAAATCAAGATCAATGACCATCAAACCTTTCCAGCATTTTCTATTGGTTACAGGATTTCTGAGTGCCAAGTTTAGTTCAATTCCATCATTGGTGGAGATCAGAATGTTTTGATTGAAGGTGAACTATAAATCCCAGCAACTACCAACTCCCAAATGTCAAGGTCTATTTTCCTCAAACTCCACCAGTGTTCACATTTGGGTAAATTGAGTATCCGTGCCAAGTTTGGTCCAGATCTATCATTGTTTCAGTCCGCAGTGCTCTCTGGATGGAGGTGAACTACAACTCCCAAATGCAAGGTAAATGTCCACCAAACCCTTCAGTATTTTCTGTTGGTCATGGGAGTTCTGTGTGCCAAGTTTGGTTCAATTCATCATTGGTGGAGTTCAGAATGCTCTTTGATTGTAGGTGAACTATAAATCCCAGCAACTACAACTCCCAAATGACAAATCAATCCTCCCCAACCCCATCAGTATTCAAATTTGGGCATTGGTATTTGTGCCAAATTTGGTCCAGTGAATGAAAATACATCCTGCATATCAGATATATTCATAACAATAGCAAAAATCAGATATTTGCATTACAAAAATAACGTTATGGTTGGGGGTCACCACAACATGAGGAACTGTATTAAGGGGTCACGGCATGAGGAAGGTTGAGAAACACTGCTCTAAAGGTACCAAATATTGAAGCTGAGGGGGTCAGTTAGTACTTGGATGGGAGACCACGAACAAATACTCTGAGTTGTGGGCTACACTTCAGAGGAAGGGCCGAGTAAAGCTACCACTTTGCTATTAAAAAACCCTATGAAATCCATGGGGTTCCTACAAGGCAGGAGGCAACGTATACGAAGTCGACTTCTGGGTTCATAAAGCACAAACCCAATGATACGAGGATGATTGAGATCCTTGTACTCTTGGAAAATGTATCTTGGACGAGGGAAGATCACATAGAATCATAGAATCCTAGAATCAAAGAGTTGGAAGAGACCTCCTGGGCCATCCAGTCCAACCCATTCTGCCAAGAAGCAGGAATATTGCATTCAAATCACCCCTGACAGATGGCCATCCAGCCTCTGTTTAAAAGCTTCCAAAGAAGGAGCCTCCACCACACTCCAGGGCAGAGAGTTCCACTGCTGAACGGCTCTCACAGTGAGGAAGTTCTTCCTCATGTTCAGATGGAATCTCCTCTCTTGTAGTTTGAAGCCATTGTTCCATTGCGTCCTAGTCTCCAGGGAAGCAGAAAACAAGCTTGCTCCCTCCTCCCTGTGGCTTCCTCTCACATATTTATACATGGCTATCATATCTCTCAGCCTTCTCTTCTTCAGGCTAAACATGCCCAGCTCCTTAAGCCGCTCCTCATAGGGCTTGTTCTCCAGACTTTTTATCATTTTAGTCGCTCTCCTCTGGACACATTCCAGCTTGTCAATATCTCTCTTGAATTGTGGTGCCCAGAATTGGACACAATATTCCAGATGTGGTCTAACCAAAGCAGAATAGAGCATGGGGAGCATGACTTCCCTAGATCTAGACACTATGCTCCTATTGATGCAGGCCAAAATCCCATTGGCTTTTTTGCCGCCACATCACATTGTTGGCTCATGTTTAACTTGTTGTCCACGAGGACTCCAAGATCTTTTTCACATGTACTGCTCTTGAGCCAGGCATCGTCCCCATTTTGTATCTTTGCATTTCGTTTTTCCTGCCAAAGTGGAGTATCTTGTATTTGTCCTTGTTGAACTTCATTTTGTTAGTTTGGGCCCATCATCTCTCTAATCTGTCAAGATTGTTTGAATCCTGCTCCTGTCCTCTGGAGTATTCGCTCTCCCTCCCAATTTGGTGTCGTCTGCAAACTTGATGATCCTGCCTTCTAGACCTTCATCTAAGTCATTAATAAAGATGTTGAACAGGACCGGGCCCAGGACGGAACCCTGCTTGTGGCACTCCACTCGTCACTTCTTTCCAGGATGAAGAGAAGGAAGCATGGGAGAATCACCCTCTGGGTTCGTCCATTTAACCAATTCCAGATCCACCTCACCGTAGTTTTGCCTCGCCCACCTTGGACTAGTTTCCTTGCCAGAAGGTCATGGGGGACCTTGTCAAAGAAGGCCTTACTGAAATCCAGGTACGCTACATCCACGGCATTCCCCGCATCTACCCAGCTTGTAACTCTATCGAAAAAAGAGATCAGATTTGTCTGGCATGACTTGTTTTTGATAAATCCATGTTGACTATTAGCGATGACCGCATTTGTTTCTAAGTGTTTGCAGACCACATAGTTGATTCAATGACTCTACTCAGGTTAGTAGGATTGGGGCCCATCAGAGCTATGTTTATGTAGCATGAACTGAATGCCAAGACAATTCCAGCCCATAATAATATTAAGGCACACATCCAGTCCCGATCCGTGGCTTCATTGGGACGCGAAGCCTGGCTCCTTGGAAGAGTGGGCCGAGGTATCCTTGTGTATCTCGCATTATCATCCCTGCTATCTGGAGGCAATGTAGATTTTCTAAAGACCTAATGAATAAACAAGCACAAGAGTGCTGGTGGAGTCATTTACATTGTTAATGCAGTTATGTGCATAATAAATAGGCACTGGTATGCGTTTTCCAGTAAACTCATCTTTTTTTCTTTTTCTCTCTTGCTTCCATTCCTAACCTGTGGTGGGTGCCTCCATTGATTTTCTATTTCTCATATATATACATATACACACACACATATACACATAAACATAGAATATATATATATGTGTGTGTATATATATATATATATATATATATATATATATATATATATATATACACACACACACACATATATATATACATATAAACATAGAATATATATATATATATTCTATGTTTATGTGTATATGTGTGTGTGTGCGCACACACTATATATACATATATACATGCATCCATATTATTTTATATAAGTGTGTGAAGATACACACACACACATATATTGTGTGTGTGTGTATGTGTGTATATATGTATATATGTGTGTGTGTGTGTGTGTGTGTATATATATATATATATATATATATACACGCCAGTTCACTTTTGTAGGAATCCTAGGTCCTTGAGTTTAATGGCACATGTATACATAAAGACATGTATGTGTGTATGTGTATGGGTGTATGTATATGTGTGTGGGGGGGGCATGTGTGTGTATGCTCACTTTTGCAGGAATCCTAGGTCCTTAAGTTTCATGGCATATATCTACACACTGACATATATATGTGTGTATGTGTGTGTATATACATATACATATATATCAGCTCTCTTTTGCAGGAATCCTAGGACTTTGAGTTTAATGGCACATATATACATACAGAGATGCACGTGTGTGTGTGTGTGTGTGTATGCATGTCTATCTGTCTATCTATCTATCTATCTATCTATCTATCTATCTATCTATCTATCTATCTGCTTGCTCTTTCAGGAATCCTAGGTGCTTACATTTCATGGCATATATCTATACATGGAGGCATATGTGTGTGTGTGTGTGTGTGTGTGTGTGTGTATCAGCTTGCTTTCGCAGGAATCCTAGGTCCTTGAGTTTAATGGCACATATATACATACAGAGGAGTGTGTGTGTATGTGTGTGTGTGTGTAAATATATATACACACACACACAAACACACATATATATAGTATATATCAGCTCACTTTTGCAGGAATCCTAGGTCCTTGAGTTTAATGGCACATATATACATATAGAGGGGTGTGTGTGTGTGTGTGTGTGTGTGTGTGTGTATACACACACACAAACATACATATATATAGTATATATCAGCTCATTTTTGCAGGAATCCTAGGTCCTTGAGTTTAATGGTACATATATACATACAGAGGGGTGTGTGTGTGTGTATACATACACACATATAGAGTATATATCAGCTCAATTTTGCAGGAATCCTAGAGCCTTGAGTTTTGTGGCACATATATACATACAGAGGTGTGTGTATGCACACACACACACATAGTATATATCAACTCACTTTTGCAGGAATCCTAAGTCCTTGAGTTTCATGGTCAGGGGTGGCTCGTCCATTACGCGAAGTAAGCGGTCGCAGAACACTTTTTTGCCAGGGGCGCAGAGGCGCCTCTGTAAATGCCCCTCGACTGCCACTTGAGGAGCGCCCCCTCAGCTCACAATAGCCCTAGCAGTCCGGGGGGAGCCTCGGCTTTCTTGCCTCGCTGCCGGGCGATCCTCTTCCCAAAGGGGCCGGGCCCTTGAGCCTCGCCTAGCCCCTCTCGTTCCTGCTCCACCCGGCCACCAGGTGCACGAGCAGAGCCGGCGCTCAATCGTTCTCCGCATTCGATCCCTTCCCCATGACCGGCTCCCTTTCCTGATCCCCCGGCGCTCCACCCGCCTCTTCTCCTCTCCCCAATCCGCGGGTGGGCCAAGGGGTGGAGCCGCCACACCTGGCCCACGGCCGGAGGCGTGTCTGAAGACCCCAGCGTGCGCACCAAAAGTCGCCTCTTCTCCTGACTTTCTCTTCAGCCATTGGGACCAAGAGAGAGAGAGAGAGAGAGAGAGAGAGCCCCTCCGGCTGGAGGTATCTCCCACCTCCGCTCCCTCCTTTGTTTTTGCGTCTACCTTCAGGAAAGGTGGGCATCTCCACCTCTGTCTCTCTCTCTCTCTCTCTCTTGGTCCCAATGGCTGAGGAGAAAGTCAGGAGAAGAGGTGACTTTTGGTGCACACGCCGGGGTTTTCAGGCACGCCTCCAGACCCAAAGCGGGCCAGGCAAGGGAGCAAGTGCGGCAAGTGTAGTTACTGGGATGTATAGTTCACCTACAATCAAAGAGCATTCTGAACTCCACCAATGATGGAATTGAACCAAATATGGCACACAGAACTCCCACGACGAACAGAAAATATATATCAATGATTGGTTGGGGGGGGGGGGCAAAATACTGTTTGCTTACCTAGGGCCGCCTCTGTTCATGGCACATATATACATACAGGGGGTGTGGTGTGTGTGGTGTGTGTGGTGTGTGTGTGTTAAATGCTCAGTTTTGCAGGAATCCTAGGTCCTTGAGTTTCATGGTACAAAAGAAAGTTCTATGAACTTACAGTGACCACTTAGCATCTTGGGGTGCATCTACACTGTAGCATTCATGCAGTTTGTTCCCTGGCTCCATGCAATGGAATCACATGATTTGTAGTTTCGCAAGGCCTGCATCCTTCTCCACCAAGGAGAAGGCTGCAAACTATAACTCCCAGGATTCCATAACATTGAGCCATTCACATCAGCAGTGAAAGTGATGCCAAACTGCATTAATTCCCCTGTGTAGATGCCCCCTTTTATCTCTGTAGGCATCCAGCTGTGGGGCTACAGATGCACATGTCAAAGGGATTCACACTGTTGGGATTTCTCCTTGTCTTTTCTTCTCTTGCAAGATGTCTCTTTCTTCCTCTCTCTCTTTCTCCCTCCTTAGCTATAGAGATGCAAAGTGACCTATTTATTTTTAAGTGCCGGAAATTAAGGGGCTGGAGAAGGAAGGAAAAAAAAGAGGGAGGTGAGTGATCACTTTTGGGGGGTCTTTAAAATGTCAACTTTGTAGGTGGCAAAGGGGTGGGAGGGAAAGAAAGAAAGAAAGAAAAAGAGGCAAGAGAGGAGAAGAAAAGCATCCAGCTCAAAGGCCAGCAGAGCTTTCAAGGCATTCGCTTTTAAGGGGGGCCCTTTTTGCATTTCCTGTGGGGTATTTTTATTTTGGTGTGCCTTTGCTGCCTTCAGATCACAGGAGCTGTCTTCATAGACCTGTCAGCAGCCTATGAGACTGTGAACCACCGCCTCCTCCTGAGAAAAATGTATAATATCACAAAGGACGACCACCTCACCCGCCTCATAGGAAACCTGCTACAAAACAGGAGCTTTTTTGTTGAGTTCCAGGGCCAGAGAAGCAGATGGCGGAAACAGAAGAACGGCCTGCCTCAGGGGAGCGTGCTTGCTCCATCCATGTTCAACATCTACACAAATGACCAGCCACTGCCAGAAGGGACAGAGAGTTTCATCTATGCTGATGATCGTGCCATCACTGCTCAAGCAGGGAGCTTTGAGATGGTAGAACAGAAGCTTTCCGAAGCTCTAGGTGCTCTTACTGCCTATTACAGGGAAAACCAGCTGATCCCCAACCCATCTAAAACACAGACATGTGCCTTTCATCTCAAGAACAGACAAGCATCCCGAGCTCTGAGGATCACCTGGGAAGGAATCCCACTGGAGCATTGCAGCACCCAAATACCTGGGAGTCACTCTGGACCGTGCTCTTACCTACAAGAAGCACTGCCTGAACATCAAGCAAAAAGTGGGTGCTAGAAACAATATCATACGAAAGCTGACTGGCCCAACCTGGGGATCACAACCAGATACAGTGAAGACATCTGCCCTTGCGCTGTGCTACTCTGCTGCTGAGTATGCATGCCCAGTGTGGAACACATCTCACCACACTAAAACAGTGGATGTGGCTCTTAATGAGACATGCCGCATTATCACGGGGTGTCTGCGCCCTACACCACTGGAGAACAGTCTCATAGGCTGCTGACAGGTCTATGAAGACAGCTCCTGGGATCTGCTGCCTTTCAAAGCCATCTTCTATGTGCTGAGTCAGGTTCAGCACTTGCGATGTGCAGCTTTTGCCTTTTCTGAAGCCAGCTTGCTGTGGGATCAGACAGGGGTCTATTTTTTCCATAATTCTATGCAAAATAAGTCTCTCCAGAACTTTGTAGAGGTGGCACAGCAGGGAGATTGGTCTGTAGCTTTTTGGGTCATTACGGTCTTTGCCTGGCTTCAAGATGGCGATGACTTTTGCTTTCCTCCAGATTTTGGGGATCTGACAGGATGCAGTGCAGTTGTTCATCAGCTCCAGCAGCCAGCGCCTTGCTTTTGGACCAAAGTTCTTGATTTGTTCCATCCGTAGATCATCCAAGCCAGCTGCTTTGCCATTCTTACATTTATTGAGAGCCATGTCCAATTCAGTAGATGTAAAGGGTTCATGAAGGTTGTTGTTCTCAATCTCTTGTTGTCTGGCTATTGGTTTCTTTCCTACTTTGGTGGCAAGGTTGGGTTTCCCGTTCTTCAAGAGTTGGTGTGCTATCTGATCTGCCTTTATGTTGGCATGGGTATTAGTTTGTGAGGGGTCGTTGCTCAACGGGTATTAGTTTGTGAGGGGTCGTTGCTCAACCGTCTCAGCAGCCTCCACGCCTTCTGGCTGCTCCTGCCCATGTCAACCTCTGTGATCAGCTTGATCCACTGTTCTTTCTTGGCTTCAGAGATGGAGGACACAATGCTCTGTGCTGCCTGAAGAGTCTGCTCACTAAATGCTTACTTTGCGTAATGGGTTGAGCCGCCCCTGTGTGGATGATGATATGGCAGTGAAGAAGGGGCCTAGCCCTGTACCTTGGTGTTGATCTCAAGGAGCGAAGGGTTTTCTATGCGCACCAGCGCGCCTTTCTGCGCATCTTTCCAGATCTCCTTCCGAAAGCCCCTTCCCCTCCGCTGGGTGGCCCCTCCCTCCCTCCCCGAAAGGGACACAATGCTGTTTGGCTATCATTTGCTCTTTTTGAATGAATGGGCCGCAATCCTCTTTTGGACAACATTTGTTTCCTATTATGGGGGAGAGCGCAGCCGTGGAGGGCCGACATGTGAAAGTGCCTCTTTGATTCCCTTTCTTCTCGCTCCTGACCCCGGCCTTTGTGCTCCTTTCACCCTGGGAATGTTCACGCCTCGATACTTCACTTTCAGGAGAAGGGGCTTTGTTTGGGGAGGGGGCTCCCCATGGGTGTGTGCCCCACGGCTTCCCAGCCTGATGTAAAAGACACTTGGGCTCTCTTTTGGGGAGGAGGGGGCTCCCCAGCGCCATGCAATTTGGCTTAGGCACCCCACCTTTGTTCGCCTCCAACAAATGACCAAAACACAGCTCACATTATCCAGGCCAGCGGTTCCTGTTTTGACACCAACAGAGTTGGAAACTCGGGCAAGTTAATCCCTTTGCAGAAGCTAACATGGCCTTGGCTATATTTCCTGCAAAGAGAGACAGGGAGGGAGGGGGCTTATATCTTCTCTTCCCAACTTTGGTCCCTCTGAAGCACTGTTTCTCAACCTTCCTAATGCTGCATCAAAAGGAGCCTAGTGCCTAGATCTAGGGAAGTCATGCTCCCCATGCTCTATTCCGCTTTGGTTAGACCACTTTACCTGGAATATTGTGTCCAATTCTGGGCACCACAATTCAAGAGAGATATTGACAAGCTGGAATGTGTCCAGAGGAGGGCGACTGAAATGATCAAGGGTCTGGAGAACAAGCCCTATGAGGAGCGGCTTAAAGAGCTGGGCATGTTTAGCGTGAAGAAGAGAAGGCTGAGAGGAGATATAATAGCCATGTATAAATATGTGAGAGGAAGCCACAGGGAGGAGGGAGCAAGCTTGTTTTCTGCTTCCTTGGAGATTAGGACGTGATGGAACAATGGCTTCAAACTACAAGAATCATAGAATCAAAGAGTTGGAAGAGACCTCATGTGCCATCCAGTCCAACCCCATTCTGCAAAGAAGCAGGAATGTTGCATTCAAATCACCCCTGACAGATGGCCATCCAGCCTCTGTTTAAAAACCTCCAAAGAGGAGCTTCCACCACACTCTGGGGCAGAGAGTTCCACTGCTGAACGGCTCTCTACAGTCAGGAAGTTCTTCCTCATGTTCAGATGGAATCTCCTTTCTTGTAGTTTTGAAGCCATTGTTCCGCGTCCTAGTCTCCAGGTGGAAAGGAGATTCCACCTGAACATGAGGAAGAACTTCCTGACTGTGAGAGCCATTCAGCAGTGGAACTCTCTGCCCTGGAGTGTGGTGGAGGCTCCTTCTTTGGAAGCTTTTAAACAGAGGCTGGATGGCCATCTGTCAGGGGGATTTGAATGCAATATTCCTGCTTCTTGGCAGAATGGGGTTGGACTGGATGGCCCATGAGGTCCCTTCCAACTCTTTGATTCTAGGATTCTATGACCCCTTAATGCAGTTCCTCATCTTGTGGTGACCCCCAACCATAACATTATTTTCGTTGCTACTACATAATTCTCATAACTGTTATGAATAGCAATGTAAATATCTGATATGCAGGATGTGTTTTCATTCACTGGACCAAATTTGGCACAAATACCCAAGATGCCTAAATTTTAATACTGGTGGGCTTTGCTGAGGGTTTGATTTTGTCATTTGGGAGTTGTAGTTGCTGGGATTTATAGTTCACCTACAATCAAAGAGCATTCTGAACTCCACCGACAATGGAATTTAACCAAACTTGGCACACAGAACTCTCACGACCAATACTGGAAGGGTTTGGTGAGCATTGGCCTTGAGTTTGGGAGTTGTAGTTCACCTACATCCAGAGAGCACTGTGGACTCAAACAATGATAGATCTGGACCAAACTTGGCACAAATACTCAATATGTCCAAATGTGAACACAGGGAGGAGGGAGCAAGCTTGTTTTCTGCTTCCTTGGAGACTAGGATGCGGAAGAATGGCTTCAAACTACAAGAGAGGAGATTCCATTTGAACATGAGGAAGAACTTCCTGACTGTGAGAGCCGTTCAGCAGTGGAACTCTCTGCCCTGGAGGGTGGTGGAGGCTCCTTCTTTGGAAGCTTTGAAACAGAGGCTGGATGGCCATCTGTCAGGGGTGATTTGAATGCAATATTCTTGCTTCTTGGCAGAATTGGTTGGACTGGATGGCCCAGGAGGTCTCTTCCAACTCTTTGATTATATGATTCTATGGTGGAGTTTGAGGAAAATAGAGCTTGACATTTGGGAGCTGTAGTTGATGGGATTTATATTATCTATACATCCCTACAATCCTACAGTCAAAAAGCATTCTGAACTCCACTAACGGTGGAATTCAACCAAACTTGGCACACAGAACTCTCACGACCAACAGAAAATACTGGAAGGGTTTGGTGGGCATGGACCTTGCGTTTGGGAGTTGTAGTTCACCTACATCCAGAGAGCACTGTGGACTCAAACAATGATATATCTGGACCAAACTTGGCACAAATACTCAATATGTCCAAATGCAAACACTGGTGGAGTTTAAGGAAAATAGAGCTTTACATTTGGGAGTTGTAGTTGCTGTGATAGTTCACCTACAATCAAAAAGCATTCTGAACTCCACCAATGATGGAATTGAACCAAACTTGGCACACAGAACTCTCACGACCAACAGAAAACACTGGAAGGCTTTGGTGGGCACTGACCTTGAGTTTGGGAGTTGTAGTTCACCTACATCCAGATAGCACTGTGGACCCAAACAATGATAGATCGGAATGAATCTATATACCTATCTATTAGGGCTGGGCGGTTTCGTTCGTTAATTTCGTAATTCGTTATTAATTCGTATTTAAATTAGCTT
>NW_026844367.1:34944377-34965346 GCF_025583915.1 Anolis sagrei ordinatus | reverse complement strand
CCTGTTTCTGAGTGAGGGTCTCTGCATAGAGGCAGCCTGGCTCCTGTTGCCTGGAGGCACCCTCTGTTTGGGAGCTGTTCACTAGCACTTGGTTGTTTATTGTCTGGGGGGAATCTCTGTGCTCCAATGGGTCTGGTATTGCTCGATCATCGCTGCAAATCCTGTTCTTCCGATCTTGCCGTCTTGTATTTCCTTTCAAAATAACAAAACACCATTCATCCCTATTATAAGGAGTGTTGCCTCCGCTCCGTGCCTCTGTGTGTTTTGATCTCAGATTTACCAACAGCAGTGGCTTTGCTTTTATTTGCTCGCAATTAATCATCCTCCACAGTAAACACTGAGAGCATCGCCGGTTTAAGTTCTGCTGACAATTATTATATCCACTTGTCAACTTCTCCCTCAAGTACCTCTCGCATCTGGGAACAGTAAATAATAGTTTTTTAAAGAATTTGTTTTTGTTTTATTTAGAGAACTCCATCAAAATGATCATTTCGTCTCAGGCAAGAGACAGCCACATGGCACATTCTCATCAATTTTCTCCTCCCCGTACATTTCTCAAATACACACCCATGATGAAGGATCTGGGGGGCATCTACATGGCAGAATGGATGTAGTTTGACTTCACTTTAATGGCTCAATGCTTATGGGATCCTGAGAGTTGTAGTTTGGCAGGGAAGGTCAGTGACTTTGTAGAATCAAGGAATCATAGAATCAGAGGCGGCCCTAGGTAATTTTCAATGGTAAGCAAACAGTATTTTGGCGCGCCCCCCCCCAACCAATCATTGATATATATTTTCTGTTTGTCGTGGGAGTTCTGTGTGCCATATTGGTTCAATTCCATCATTGGTGGAGTTCAGAATGCTCTTTGATTGTAGGTGAACTATACATCCCAGGAACTACACTTGCCGCACTTGCTCCCTTGCCTGGCCCGCTTTGGGTCCGGAGGCGTGCCTGAAGACCCCGGCGTGTGCACCAAAAGTCACCTCTTCTCCTGACTTTCTCCTCAGCCATTGGGACCAAGAGAGAGAGATGGAGAGGTGGAGATGCCCACCTTTCCTGAAGGTAGGCGCAAAAACAAAGGAGGGAGCGGAGGTGGGAGATACCTCCAGCCGGGGTCTCTCTCTCTCTCTCTCTCTCTTGGTCCCAAAGGCTGAAGAGAAAGTCAGGAGAAGAGGCAACTTTTGGTGCGCACGCTGGGGTCTTCAGACACGCCTCCGGACCCGAAGCGGGCCAGACACGGCGGCTCCGCCCCTTGGCCCACCCGCGGATTGGGGAGAGGAGAGGAGGCAGGTGGAGCACCGGGGGATCGGGAAAGGGAGCCGGTCATGGGGAAGGGATCGAACGCGGAGAACGATTGAGCGCCAGCTCTGCTCACGCACCCGGTGGCCGGGTGGAGCAGGAATGAGAGGGGCTAGGCGAGGGTCAAGGGCCCGGCCCCTTTGGGAAGAGGATCGCCCGGCAGCGAGGCAAGAAAGCTGAGGCTCCCCCCGGACTGCTAGGGCTGTTGTGAGCTGAGGGGGCGCTCCTCAAGTGGCGGTCGAGGGGCATTTACAGAGGCGCTTCTGCGCCCCTGGCAAAAAAACAGTGTTCTGCGACCGCTTACTTCGCGTAATGGACGAGCCGCCCCTGGAATCCTAGAATAAGGAGCTCCATTGGCTGCCATTCATCTTCTGGTCCCAATTCAAGGTGCAGGTGCTTACCTACAAAGCCCTAAACGGTTTGGGACCTGCCTACCTGCGTGACCGCATCTCCATCTATGAACCCATGCGCTCCCTTCATTCATCCAGAGAGGCCCTGCTCGAGATCCCACCTGCGTCGCAGGCGCGTGTGGTGGGGACGAGGGACAGGGCCTTTTCTGTGCCTTTTCAGAATAGGAAAACCCCAGCACTATGTCCCAGAAGCACTTTATTAGAGTTTAAGTTTCTCTGCACATTGCACTTGCCCAGAAATCCAACATACCACCTGTCACACCCAGCACGTTTTAATCTGTACCCATCACTTGGCCCGGCCCTGGTTTTTACTGCGTAATGGTGTAATGTTTTGTTGTTATTGCTTTATGTTTTGATTTGCTTTGAGTTGTATTGTTATGCTGTTGTTGTGTTGAGGCCTTGGCCTGTGTAAGCCGCATCGAGTCCTTCGGGAGATGCTAGCAGGGTACAAATAAAGTTTAATAATAATGATAATCATAATAGCATTTGCAATGCCATGTGATCCCGGGAGTTGTAGTTTTGCAAGGTATTTTGCCTTCTCAGATAGAAGAGTGCAAACTACAACTCCCAGGATCTCATAACATTGAGCTAGGGCAGTTAAACCAAAAAGAGAGAGAGATCTGCATTTCATCAAAGGCAACTGGAAGTCTATTTGGCAAATCCAGACTGGGAAAGTTAGTTGTCATTTTGCAATGCCATGTGATCCTGGGAGTTGTAGTTTTGCAAGGTATTTTTCCTTCTTTGCTGGAAGAGTGTGAATTACATCACCCAGGATCTCATAACATTGAGCTAGGGCAGTTAAACCATCAAAGGGAACTGGAAGTCTATTTGGCAAATCCAGACTGGAAAAGTTACTTGTTGTCATTTTGCAATGCCATGTGATCCTAATGAAGCCGAGCATGCCCCCCCCCCCAATAAGAGATAATAACTTATAGTTCTGCAAAGGGCCAAGGATAAGTCTCAACCTCAATGCTGCAGGACTTCCTTGACTGGCTCAGTGAAACCTTTTTTCCTTCCCTTTCCTTATGAAGAACCCCCCCCCCCCTGGAAACTGCAGAGCTCCAGACATTCCAAAGACCCCAATCCACAATTTCCTTTGCATGAAAAATAAACTGGCAGGCGGCTTTGTTCTCGGAGGATTGCCCAACAATGCTGTTTGCCCCCTGGCAGACCCCTAATCAATTTTCTACCTGGAGGTCAGGGGACCCTCGAAAAGCCTCCACCTTCGCACTGGTTGACTTAACTAACTTCCCACTAAGGAACATTCACCCCAGTTTTACCCTCATTGTCTTCATATTTGCTGGCTAGTCAAATCTGGACTTTCCTTTACACATGTTGATTCATTCCAATCAAAACACAATAGATCAGGCTTGCTTGAGACTCTCTATTTGTCTCGCAGGCCACATGGCATTTGTTTTAGAATTCATTCACAAGATTCCTTTGTGTTCTATCATCCTGCCTCCCTCTTTCCTGATTTGCTATCGCTGCTAGATGGCAGGAGCCTCCCCATTGGACCCTATGGAGCTTCCTGATTGGTCCAGGGGCGCCGGGGGCGGGAGGGCCGCCTCCCAGCTGCTTGCCCATTGTCCAATCACAGTGGAGGGCAGCAGGGAGGCCGGGGCGGGAAGTTTGAACTCTGCCACTTTGAATTTACTATAAATATGGCTGTATCAAACGTATTTCTTTATGCTCTGCTGGCGAATGTTTGCGGCTCTGCATCCTTTTCAGCTGGATCGCTAAATAAACCTCGATGGCTTTTCTTCAACCTTGGTGAGATTTATTTGGGAAAAATCAGGGAAAATTCTGGGCCTTTCTCCTCTTTCGCTTGCCAAGGGTTTCGGACTCTCTTTGGTGGGTCTAAGGCTCCTCTCTCCTGGGCAGGAGCCTCCAAATTCTAGCTCAATACCACTGGGAGTTGTAGTTTTGCAAGGTATATTTCCTTCTTTGCTGGAAGAGTGAGAACTACAACTCCCAGGATCCCATAGCATTGAGCCAGGGCAGTTAAAGTGGTATCAAACCGCAATAATCCGACACTGTCGATAATGCAATTCCTCACCAGGGACTAGTCAATTTTGGGTTTGTATACACTACTACACAATGGAGATGCTTTAGGTTTCTTCTTGCTGCTCAGAGAAGAACGAATCCATCTCAACTTGAGATGTCTAATTGATTTTAATGAAACGGAGGGGTCTTCCCCCTCCTTTCATGTTAATTTTTGCATTAATGATGGCCTAGAGACAGTAAGGGAAATCTGGCCAGGAAACTCGATGGCTTTTCGTGGTGTTTTTCTTGCTGGACGTCTCCAAAAAAGGCCCACTGTTTCCACTCAACGACCGGCCTCCCAACAAAATGCCCTCTTTAACCTTGCGATTGATGCCCAATTAATGGAGATATCTCTTTATTTTCTCCGCACTCGATGCCGTTGCGAAATTATTGTCTAATTTATGTAATTAGTCAATTAACTCTAATTCCAGCATATGGTTCCAAATGCCCAGAAGGTTCCCTCCAACTCTTTCTCTCTGTTTTTCCCCCCTCCCTCCCTCCAACTTATTTTGATGTCACCAAATGCAACTAATTAATTTTACATGCATATTAATTTTACATGCATATTTAGCAGCTCCCTTTTGCGAAGGTGGGTTTTCGTGTTTGTCTTTCTAACCTTTTGTTTGTGGGTGGCGGCAGGGAGGACTTTTCCTGCCTCTTTCCCCAAAAGGGAAATGCTAAGAAGCTGCCATTTTTTGCAAGGGGGAAAATAAATAAGTGTCGGTCTTATTGTGATTGCGCGCTCCTCCGCACGGATGGGTTGGAATCCTATGAATATTTAATACTAAATATTTCTGAGGGAATTTTTGTTTGTTTTCTCCAAAGCACAATCTCTTACAGACTACTTCTCTCTTTTCAATTTTGTTTCCTTTCTCTGCCTTCCCTTCTCTTCCTCCTCCTTCCTTTCTTCGCTTTCTCTTTTCACCTTTCTCCCCTTCCTTTCCTCCTTCCTCTCTTCCCTTTGCCTTTTCACTTTCTTTCATTTCCTTTTTCTTCTTTCCTTCATTTTCCTTTCACCTCCCTCTCCTTGCTTCCTCCTTCCTTTCACTTTACCTTTTTATCTTCCTCTTCTTACCTTATTTCTTCTCCCTTTCCTCCGTTTTTCTTTTCTTCTTTTCCTCTTTCTTTCTTTCTTTCTTTCTTTCTTTCTTTCTTTCTTTCTTTTATATTTTCCTTCCTTTTCTTTCTCTCCTTTCTTTCTTCTTCTTCCTTTTTTCTTTCTTTTCTTCCTTTCCTTTTCCCTTTTCTCTCTCCCCCTTCCTTTTTTAACCTTCCCCTCTTTCTTTCTTTCTTTCTTTCTTTCTTTCTTTCTTTCTTTCTTTCTTTCTTCCTTCCTTCCTTCCTTCCTTCCTTCTATCATTCATTCTTTTTTTCCCTTTCCCTTTCCCTTTTCTTCCTCCCTTCTTCCTTTCTTAACCTTCCTCTCCTTCCATCCATCCATCCATCCATCCATTCTTCCTTCCTGCCTGCCTGCCTTCCTCTCTTTTCTTTTTTCCTTCCTTTTTTCTTCCTCCCTTCTTCCTTCCTTCCTTCCTTCCTTCCTTCCTTCCTTCCTTCCTTCCTTCCTTCCTTCCTTTTTCCCTTGGCATTTTTTGTGTTTCTACTCTATATTTATTTTCTTGATTCATTTTTTTCTTTCCTCCTTTCCTTCCTTCCCTTTCCCTTTTCTCCTTTTCTCCCTCCATTCTTCCTTTCTTAACCTTCCTCTCCTTCCATCCGTCCTTCCTTCCTTCCTCTCCTTCCTTCTTTCATTCCTTCTTTCCTTTCTTCTTTCCTTCTTTTTTCTTTCTTTCTTTCCTTCCTTCCTTCCCCTTTTCACCTTTTCTCCCTCTCTCTTCCTTTCCTTCCTTCTTTCTTTCTTTCCTCCTTTCCTTCCTTCCCTTTCCCTTTTCTCCTTTTCTCCCTCCATTCTTCCTTTCTTAACCTTCCTCTCCTTCCATCCGTCCTTCCTTCCTTCCTCTCCTTCCTTCTTTCATTCCTTCTTTCCTTTCTTCTTTCCTTCTTTTTTCTTTCTTTCTTTCCTTCCTTCCTTCCCTCCCTTCCTTTTCCCTTCTCTTCCTTCCTTCCTCCTTCCTTCCTTCCTTCTTCCTTCTTTCCTCCTTTCCTTCCTTCCCTTTCCCTTTTCTCCTTTTCTCCCTCCTTTCTTCCTTTCTTAACCTTCCTCTCCTTCCATCCGTCCTTCCTTCTTCCCTCTCCTTCCTTCTTTCATTCCTTCTTTCCTTTCTTCTTTCCTTCTTTCCTTTTTTCTTTCTTTCTTCCCTCCTTCTTTTCTTCCTCTCCTTCTCCTTCTTTCCTTTCTTCTTTCTTTCCTTTTTTTCCCTTCTCTTCCTCCCTCCTTCCTTTCTATCTTCCCTCCTTCCTTCTTTCCTTCCTTCTTTCTTTCTTTCTTTCTCCTTCTTTCTTCCCTTCCTTTTTCCTTTTTCTCCTCCTCCTTCCTTTCTTCTTCTTTCTTTCTTTCCTTCGTTCCTTCCCTCTTTCCTCTTTTCCTTATTTCCTCCCCTTTCCCTTTTCACATTTTCTCCCTCATTCCTTCCTTTCTTAACTTTCATCTCCTTCCTTCCTACCTCCTTTCCTTCCTTCTTTCTTTTTCACTTTTCACCTTCTCTCCCTCCCTCCCTCCCTCCCTCCCTCCTTCCTTCCTTCCTTCCTTCCTTCCTTTCCCTTCTTTTAAGGCAAGAGCCCATTCTCACTACACAGGCATGCAAGAATTCTTAACTGCAAGTGAACTGCAACTGAAGTGGAATAAAAGTGCTAAAATTCCACAGTGTGGACAGCTCCCCAGCATTAAACAACCAAAGGCACATCTACACAGCAGAATGAATGCAGTTTGTCACTACTTTAACAGTTTGTGGCTCATGGGGAATTATAGTTTTCCAAGACCTTTACCTTTCTCTGCCAAAGAGTGTTGGTGCCTCACCAAACTACGACTCCCAGGAAAATGGTATCAAAGTGCATCCATTGCACAGCAGAGATGCATTCATAGCAATGTGTCACAAAAACTAGAGATTCCATTTCTCTTGGTGATAAAAAGCTGAAAGGAAAAAGAGCCTTGATGAAAGAGGACGCTCCATGAAGCTTCATGCCGTACTATGAAGTACTATGTTTTTCTAAGCATTGTGAATTGCTTTTCCAGTGGACCAGGTGGAAATGAAGCGTGCTTTTGAAGAGGATGCCAGCTTGCCTCGAAAGCAAGGCTGGGTGGGCAACTTTTATCTCTCCTTTCTGGACAAATTAATGAGCATCTTAATTAATAAAAAAATCAGAGGCGGCCGTAAGTGCGCCGATAATGAAGTTAAATGAGTGCGCGGTAAACTATTCCCCTAATCCGGTGCCTTGCCAAATGCCCCTTTAATTCCGCTTAGTCCTAAAAGGGTTCGGAGCGCCCTAATGAGATTCTGCCTCCTGCTAATTAATTGACACCCTTCTGAATATTCATAGTTGCCACTGCCAATACGTTCCTAATTGCAGCCTGGAATGGATCTCCAAGGAAGGCGGGAAGTCGCCATCGACTTCATTAAAATAATATATGGATGGCGGAGCAGGGAGATGTTTGCTGGGAAGCCAAAGATAGAGAGTTTGCCTACAAAAGAGAGTGGGATGAGTCCATAAGTAGTGGAAGAGGAAGGATGGTGAGTTCAAATATCATCCTCATCATCATCCCATCATTCTGGAACTCATAGCACACTCCTACTGGTGTTGCATTCCCATTGGCATTGACCTATGGTGACTCTATGGGCAGAGGCGGCCCTAGGTAATTTTCAACGGTAAGCAAACAGTATTTTGGCGCCCCCCCCCCCCAAAATCATTGATATATATTTTTCTGTTTGTCGTGGGAGTTCTGTGTGCCATATTTGGTTCAATTCCATCATTGGTGGAGTTCAGAATGCTCTTTGATTGTAGGTGAACTATACATCTCAGTAACTACACTTGCCGTAAGTGCGCCGATAATGAAGTTAAATGCTCCCTTGCATTTAACTTCAATAATGAAGTTAAATGCTCCCTTGCCTGGCCCGCTTTGGGTCTGGAGGCGTGCCTGAAGACCCCGGCGTGTGCACCAAAAGTCACTTCTTCTCCTGACTTTCTCCTCAGCCATTGGGACAGAGAGAGAGAGAGAGAGAGAGAGAGGTGGAGATGCCCACCTTTCCTGAAGGTAGGCGCAAAAACAAAGGAGGGAGCGGAGGTGGGAGATACCTCCAGCCGGAGGGGCTCTCTCTCTCTCTCTCTCTCTCTCTCTTGGTCCCAATGGCTGAAGAGAAAGTCAGGAGAAGAGGCAACTTTTGGTGCGCACGCTGGGGTCTTCAGACACGCCTCCGGACCCTGAAGCGGGCCAGGTGTGGCGGCTCTGCCCCTTGGCCCACCTGCGGATTGGGGAGAGGAGAGGAGGCAGGTGGAGCGCCGGGGGGAGCTGGACATGGGGAAGGGATCGAACATGGAGAACGATTGAGCGCCGGCTCTGCTCGCGCACCCGGTGGCCGGGTGGAGCAGGAATGAGAGGGGCGAGGCGAGGCTCAAGGGCCCGGCCCCTTTGGGAAGAGGATCGCCCGGCAGCGAGGCAAGAAAGCCGAGGCTCCCCCCGGACTGCTAGGGCTGTTGTGAGCTGAGGGGGCGCTCCTCAAGTGGCGTCAAGGGGCATTTACAGAGGCGCCTCTGCACCCCTGGCAAAAAAAAAGTGTTCTGCGACCGCTTACTTCGCGTAATGGACGAGCCACCCCTGCCTATGGGTGAAAGATCTCCAACTCATCTGTAATTCTTCTCAGGTCTATGGCATTCTCAATGGAGTCCATCCATCTCGAAGGTGGTCTTCCCTCTTTACATTCAAGCTGGTTACATAGAAATGGCACAATGTTTCTAGTCATATAAAATACTGTTTGATGAACATCTGAAATATAGATAGTACCTGGACATGACCGGGAATGTCATGATTCAGTACCTAAGGGTGTGAGGGTTGTTGCAAAGAGGTTGCATCGGCCAATGTCATTGCAAAGGGGTTGCATCAGCCAACGTCATTGCAAAGGGGTTGCATCTGCCAATATATAATATATTATATTATATATTATATATTATTATTATAATATTATATTATTGTATATTAGATTATTATAATTGTATATTATTATATTATATTATATGTTATAATTGTATATTATTATATTATATTAATATAATTGTATATTAATGCACCCCTGACAGATGGCCATCCATTCTTAATAACAACAACAACAACAACAACAACAACAACAACAACAACAACAAACCTCCTTTTGCCTTCGTGCTGGGAATATCAAATTAAAGCACCCCTGACAGATGGCCATCCATTCTTAATAATAATAATAATAATAATAATAATAATAATAATAATAATAGTTTTAAACTGTTGGGCCAGGAAGACGTTTAGCTGGGTTAAGACAAGCCGTTTTCAAGCGTTTTAAAGACTGGATTCGTGTGAGTGCTGACTCCTCCATTCTGATTTCGGATTGTTTTTGGATGGACACACATCTCATTCTGACTTAATCTGCTTTTGGACGGTGCTATGGGCTTGGGACAGTTTTCAGAGAACGCTTTTCCTTGCTTCCACCTGGTTTGCTTGTGTTTTCTAACCCTGTGAAGCAGTTTGATTGAACCAGATTATATGCCAGGATAATGCAGATTATTTGCTAAATTCCTTTTTTGGCACAGCAATTTGCTACAGACTTTAAGTTCTTGATAGATATACACTGAATTAAGTGCTTCTCGCTATTTTTGTTGTTATAATAATAATATAATAATATATAATATACAATAATATAATTTAATATAATATAATATAATATAATAATATAATATACAATAATATAATATAATATAATAATAATATAATATATAATATAATAATAATAATAACAACAACAACCCCCCTTCTGCCTTCATGCTGGGAATATCAAATTAAAGCACCCCTGACAGATGGCCATCCATTCTTAATAATAATAATAATAATAATAATAATAATAATAATAATAATAATAGTTTTAAACTGTTGGGCCATGAAGACGTTTAGCTGGGTTAAGAAGCCGTTTCAAAGCGTTTTAAAGACTGGAGTTTGGTTTTGGTTAGTTGTTAGTTTTATCACCAACAGTCAACAACAGAGGGAAAGGGAAGCTTCAGAAGTTCCCCCTGTCCCGGTTGGAGGTTTTTTTCCCATATTGCACAATTGTGTCCACCATTAACGAATCGATTCGTATATTTGCAAAATTTCGTAAATATCGAAATTTTAAAATTGGAAATTTCTGAAATCCTCTCAGATTAGAAACACTGGCGCCCCCTAGATACAAAACGAGTTTAGAACCAAATTCTTTCTTGATCAACCAAGCCTAGTGGCTGCCTTGTATTTATATATATATTTTCAATAAAGGGGAATTGGGCAAAAGGTCAGGAAAAGGTCAGATACATAGGGAGAAATATAGAAATCATGATATTGAAAACATACCCACTTATCCCTCCCACCAGAGTCCCATAGAAGTTCAAGAGAGCACATAAGTGTAAAGGGAGGTGGTTTCTCAGTAATAAATGTGTTACCTTCTGCTATATATGAAACCTAGGGCATAAAACTTTGATTAAATGTATACACTATCTAACATGGGAAGGGTCCTTGTTGTTAGTGTCTTGGCAAATTGACCAAGGCTCAACCCTTATTATCCAGTCTGGATGACAGATTAGGATGAGGTGCGGCTTTCTGAAGGTCCTCTCAATCCTATTGAGATATGATCATAATTGTCCTTGTAATTAGCAAAACTATAAGTTACTATCTTTTATTGGGGGGGGGGCGTGTTCGACTTCAAATCCACCGCCTTAATGGGCTTAAATACTCTAAAGCAGCGTTTCTCAATCTGGGGGTCGGGACCCCTGGGGGGGGCACCAGGGGGTGTCAGAGGGGTCACCAAAGACCATCAGAAAACAGTATTTTCTGTTGGTCATGGGGGTTCTGTGTGGGAAGTTTGGCCCAATTCTATCATTGGTGGGTTCAGAATGCTCTTTGATTGTAGGTGAACTATAAATCCCAGCAACTACAACTCCCAAATGTCAAGGTCTATTTTCCCCACAAACTCCACCAGTGTTCACATTTGGGCATATTGAGTATTCGTGCCAAGTTAGGTCCAGATCCATCATTGTTTGAGTCTGCAGTGCTCTCTGGATGTAGGTGAACTACAACTCCAAAAATCAAGATCAATGACCATCAAACCTTTCCAGCATTTTCTATTGGTTACAGGATTTCTGAGTGCCAAGTTTAGTTCAATTCCATCATTGGTGGAGATCAGAATGTTTTGATTGAAGGTGAACTATAAATCCCAGCAACTACCAACTCCCAAATGTCAAGGTCTATTTTCCTCAAACTCCACCAGTGTTCACATTTGGGTAAATTGAGTATCCGTGCCAAGTTTGGTCCAGATCTATCATTGTTTCAGTCCGCAGTGCTCTCTGGATGGAGGTGAACTACAACTCCCAAACGCAAGGTAAATGTCCACCAAACCCTTTCAGTATTTTCTGTTGGTCATGGGAGTTCTGTGTGCCAAGTTTGGTTCAATTCTATCCTTGGTGGAGTTCAGAATGCTCTTTGATTGTAGGTGAACTATAAATCCCAGCAACTACAACTCCCAAATGACAACATCAATCCCCTCCCCAACCCCACCAGTATTCAAATTTGGGTCTATTGAGTATTTGTGCCAAATGTCGTCCAGTGAATGAAAATACATCCTGCATATCACATATTTGCATTACGATTCATAACAGTAGCAAAATTACAGTTATGAAGTAGCAACGAAAATAATGATATGGTTGGGGGTCACCACAACATGAGGAACTGTATTAAGGGGTCACGGCATGAGGAAGGTTGAGAAACACTGCTCTAAAGGTACCAAATATTGAAGCTGAGGGGGTCAGTTAGTACTTGGATGGGAGACCACGAACAAATACTCTGAGTTGTGGGCTACACTTCAGAGGAAGGGCCGAGTAAAGCTACCACTTTGCTATTAAAAAACCCTATGAAATCCATGGGGTTCCTACAAGGCAGGAGGCAACGTATACGAAGTCGACTTCTGGGTTCATAAAGCACAAACCCAATGATACGAGGATGATTGAGATCCTTGTACTCTTGGAAAATGTATCTTGGACGAGGGAAGATCACATAGAATCATAGAATCCTAGAATCAAAGAGTTGGAAGAGACCTCCTGGGCCATCCAGTCCAACCCCATTCTGCCAAGAAGCAGGAATATTGCATTCAAATCACCCCTGACAGATGGCCATCCAGCCTCTGTTTAAAAGCTTCCAAAGAAGGAGCCTCCACCACACTCCGGGCAGAGAGTTCCACTGCTGAACGGCTCTCACAGTGAGGAAGTTCTTCCTCATGTTCAGATGGAATCTCCTCTCTTGTAGTTTGAAGCCGTTGTTCCATTGCATCCTAGTCTCTAGGGAAGCAGAAAACAAGCTTGCTCCCTCCTCCCTGTGGCTTCCTCTCACATATTTATACATGGCTATCATATCTCCTCTCAGCCTTCTCTTCTTCAGGCTAAACATGCCCAGCTCCTTAAGCCGCTCCTCATAGGGCTTGTTCTCCAGACTTTTTATCATTTTAGTCGCTCTCCTCTGGACACATTCCAGCTTGTCAATATCTCTCTTGAATTGTGGTGCCCAGAATTGGACACAATATTCCAGGTGTGGTCTAACCAAAGCAGAATAGAGGGGTAGCATGACTTCCCTAGATATAGACACTATGCTCCTATTGATGCAGGCCAAAATCCCATTGGCTTTTTTTGCCGCCACATCACATTGTTGGCTCATGTTTAACTTGTTGTCCACGAGGACTCCAAGATCTTTTTCACACGTACTGCTCTCGAGCCAGGCATTGTCCCCCATTCTGTTTCTTTGCATTTCGTTTTTCCTGCCAAAGTGGAGTATCTTGCATTTGTCCCTGTTGAACTTCATTTTGTTAGTTTTGGCCCATCATCTCTCTAATCTGTCAAGATCGTTTTGAATCCTGCTCCTGTCCTCTGGAGTCTTCGCTCTCCCTCCCAATTTGGTGTCGTCTGCAAACTTGATGATCCTGCCTTCTAGACTTTCATCTAAGTCATTAATAAAGATGTTGAACAGGACCGGGCCCAGGACGGAACCCTGCTTGTGGCACTCCACTTGTCACTTCTTTCCAGGATGAAGAGGAAGCATTGGGGAGAATCACCCTCTGGGTTTGCCCATTTAACCAATTGCAGATCCACCTCACCGTAGTTTTGCCTCCCACATTGGACTAGTTTCCTTGCCAGAAGGTCATGGGGGACCTTGTCGAAGGCCTTACTGAAATCCAGGTACGCTACATCCACGGCATTCCCCGCATCTACCCAGCTTGTAACTCTATCGAAAAAAGAGATCAGATTAGTCTGACATGACTTGTTTTTGATAAATCCATGTTGACTATTAGCAATGACCGCATTTGTTTCTAAGTGTTTGCAGACCACATAGTTGATTCAATGACTCTACTCAGGTTAGTAGGATTGGGGCCCATCAGAGCTATGTTTATGTAGCATGAACTGAATGCCAAGACAATTCCAGCCCATAATAATATTAAGGCACACATCCAGTCCCGATCCGTGGCTTCATTGGGACGCGAAGCCTGGCTCCTTGGAAGAGTGGGCCGAGGTATCCTTGTGTATCTCGCATTATCATCCCTGCTATCTGGAGGCAATGTAGATTTTCTAAAGACCTAATGAATAAACAAGCACAAGAGTGCTGGTGGAGTCATTTACATTGTTAATGCAGTTATGTGCATAATAAATAGGCACTGGTATGCGTTTTCCAGTAAACTCATCTTTTTTTCTTTTTCTCTCTTGCTTCCATTCCTAACCTGTGGTGGGTGCCTCCATTGATTTTCTATTTCTCATATATATACATATACACACACACATATACACATAAACATAGAATATATATATATGTGTGTGTATATATATATATATATATATATATATATATATATATATATATATACACACACACACACATATATATATACATATATATACATATAAACATAGAATATATATATATATATATTCTATGTTTATGTGTATATGTGTGTGTGTGCGCACACACTATATATACATATATACATGCATCCATATTATTTTATATAAGTGTGTGAAGATACACACACACACATATATTGTGTGTGTGTGTATGTGTGTATATATGTATATATGTGTGTGTGTGTGTGTGTGTGTATATATATATATATATATATATATACACGCCAGTTCACTTTTGTAGGAATCCTAGGTCCTTGAGTTTAATGGCACATGTATACATAAAGACATGTATGTGTGTATGTGTATGGGTGTATGTATATGTGTGTGGGGGGGGCATGTGTGTGTATGCTCACTTTTGCAGGAATCCTAGGTCCTTAAGTTTCATGGCATATATCTACACACTGACATATATATGTGTGTATGTGTGTGTATATACATATACATATATATCAGCTCTCTTTTGCAGGAATCCTAGGACTTTGAGTTTAATGGCACATATATACATACAGAGATGCACGTGTGTGTGTGTGTGTGTGTATGCATGTCTATCTGTCTATCTATCTATCTATCTATCTATCTATCTATCTATCTATCTATCTATCTGCTTGCTCTTTCAGGAATCCTAGGTGCTTACATTTCATGGCATATATCTATACATGGAGGCATATGTGTGTGTGTGTGTGTGTGTGTGTGTGTGTATCAGCTTGCTTTCGCAGGAATCCTAGGTCCTTGAGTTTAATGGCACATATATACATACAGAGGAGTGTGTGTGTATGTGTGTGTGTGTGTAAATATATATACACACACACACAAACACACATATATATAGTATATATCAGCTCACTTTTGCAGGAATCCTAGGTCCTTGAGTTTAATGGCACATATATACATATAGAGGGGTGTGTGTGTGTGTGTGTGTGTGTGTGTGTGTATACACACACACAAACATACATATATATAGTATATATCAGCTCATTTTTGCAGGAATCCTAGGTCCTTGAGTTTAATGGTACATATATACATACAGAGGGGTGTGTGTGTGTGTATACATACACACATATAGAGTATATATCAGCTCAATTTTGCAGGAATCCTAGAGCCTTGAGTTTTGTGGCACATATATACATACAGAGGTGTGTGTATGCACACACACACACATAGTATATATCAACTCACTTTTGCAGGAATCCTAAGTCCTTGAGTTTCATGGTCAGGGGTGGCTCGTCCATTACGCGAAGTAAGCGGTCGCATAACACTTTTTTGCCAGGGGCGCAGAAGCACCTCTGTAAATGCCCCTCGGCTGCCACTTGAGGAGCGCCCCCTCAGCTCACAACAGCCCTAGCAGTCCGGGGGGAGCCTCGGCTTTCTTGCCTCGTGCCGGGCGATCCTCTTCCCAAAGGGGCCGGGCCCTTGAGCCTCGCCTCGCCCCTCTCGTTCCTGCTCCACCCGGCCACTGGATGCACGAGCAGAGCCGGCGCTCAATCGTTCTCCGCGTTCGATCCCTTCCCCATGACCGGCTCCCTTTCCTGATCCCCTGCGCTCCACCCGCCTCTTCTCCTCTCCCCAATCCGCGGGTGGGCCAAGGGGCGGAGCCGCCACGCCTGGCCCACTTCGGGTCTGGAGGCGTGTCTGAAGACCCCAGCGTGCGCACCAAAAGTCACCTCTTCTCCTGACTTTCTCTTCAGCCATTGGGACCAAGAGAGAGAGAGAGAGAGAGAGAGAGAGAGCCCCTCCGGCTGGAGGTATCTCCCACCTCCGCTCCCTCCTTTGTTTTTGCGTCTACCTTCAGGAAAGGTGGGCATCTCCACCTCTCTCTCTCTCTCTCTCTCTTGGTCCCAATGGCTGAGGAGAAAGTCAGGAGAAGAGGTGACTTTTGGTGCACACGCCGGGGTCTTCAGGCACGCCTCCAGACCCAAAGCGGGCCAGGCAAGGGAGCAAGTGCGGCAAGTGTAGTTACTGGGATGTATAGTTCACCTACAATCAAAGAGCATTCTGAACTCCACCAATGATGGAATTGAACCAAATATGGCACACAGAACTCCCACGACAAACAGAAAATATATATCAATGATTGGTTGGGGGGGGGGGGGGCAAAATACTGTTTGCTTACCTAGGGCCGCCTCTGTTCATGGCACATATATACATACAGGGGGTGTGGTGTGTGTGGTGTGTGTGGTGTGTGTGTGTTAAATGCTCAGTTTTGCAGGAATCCTAGGTCCTTGAGTTTCATGGTACAAAAGAAAGTTCTATGAACTTACAGTGACCACTTAGCATCTTGGGGTGCATCTACACTGTAGCATTCATGCAGTTTGTTCCCTGGCTCCATGCAATGGAATCACATGATTTGTAGTTTCGCAAGGCCTGCATCCTTCTCCACCAAGGAGAAGGCTGCAAACTATAACTCCCAGGATTCCATAACATTGAGCCATTCACATCAGCAGTGAAAGTGATGCCAAACTGCATTAATTCCCCTGTGTAGATGCCCCCTTTTATCTCTGTAGGCATCCAGCTGTGGGGCTACAGATGCACATGTCAAAGGGATTCACACTGTTGGGATTTCTCCTTGTCTTTTCTTCTCTTGCAAGATGTCTCTTTCTTCCTCTCTCTCTTTCTCCCTCCTTAGCTATAGAGATGCAAAGTGACCTATTTATTTTTAAGTGCCGGAAATTAAGGGGCTGGAGAAGGAAGGAAAAAAAAGAGGGAGGTGAGTGATCACTTTTGGGGGGTCTTTAAAATGTCAACTTTGTAGGTGGCAAAGGGGTGGGAGGGAAAGAAAGAAAGAAAGAAAAAGAGGCAAGAGAAAGAAGGGAGGGAAAGAAAGAAAGAAAAAGAGGCAAGAGAGGAGAAGAAAAGCATCCAGCTCAAAGGCCAGCAGAGCTTTCAAGGCATTCGCTTTTAAGGGGGGCCCTTTTTGCATTTCCTGTGGGGTATTTTTATTTTGGTGTGCCTTTGCAGCAGATCACAGGAGCTGTCTTCATAGACCTGTCAGCAGCCTATGATACTGTGAACCACCGCCTCCTCCTGAGAAAAATGTATAATATCACAAAGGACGACCACCTCACCCGCCTCATAGGAAACCTGCTACAAAACAGGAGCATTTTTGTTGAGTTCCAGGGCCAGAGAAGCAGATGGCGGAAACAGAAGAACGGCCTGCCTCAGGGGAGCGTGCTTGCTCCATCCATGTTCATCTACACAAATGACCAGCCACTGCCAGAAGGGACAGAGAGCTTCATCTATGCTGATGATTGTGCCATCACCGCTCAAGCAGGGAGCTTTGAGATGGTTGAACAGAAGCTCTCCGAAGCTCTAGGTGCTCTTACTGCCTATTACAGGAAAAACCAGCTGATCCCCAACCCATCTAAAACACAGACATGTGCTTTTCATCTCAAGAACAGACAAGCATCCCGAGCTCTGAGGATCACCTGGGAAGGAATCCCACTGGAGCATTGCAGCGTACCCAAATACCTGGGAGTCACTCTGGACCGTGCTCTGACCTACAAGAAGCACTGCCTGAACATCAAGCAAAAAGTGGGTGCTAGAAACAATATCATACGAAAGCTGACTGGCACAACCTGGGGATCACAACCAGACACAGTGAAGACATCTGCCCTTGCTGCTACTACTCTGCTGCTGAGTATGCATGCCCAGTGTGGAACACATCTCACCACACTAAAACAGTGGATGTGGCTCTTAATGAGACATGCCGCGTTATCACGGGGTGTCTGCGCCCCACACCACTGGAGAAATTACACTGCTTAGCCGGTATTCCACCTGCTGCCTTTCAAAGCCATCTTCTATGTGCTGAGTCAGGTTCAGCACTTGCGATGTGCAGCTTTTGCCTTTCCTGAAGCCAGCTTGCTGTGGAATCAGACAGGGTCTATTTTTTCCATAATTCTATGCAAAATAAGTCTCTCCAGAACTTTGTAGAGGTGGCACAACAGGGAGATTGGTCTGTAGCTTTTTGGGTCATTACGGTCTTTGCCTGGCTTCAAGATGGCGATGACTCTTGCTTTCCTCCCGATTTTGGGGATCTGACAGGATGCAGTGCAGTTGTTCATCAGCTCCAGCAGCCAGCGCCTTGCTTTTGGACCAAAGTTCTTGATTTGTTCCATCCGTAGATCATCCAGGCCAGCTGCTTTGCCATTCTTACATTTATTGAGAGCCATGTCCAATTCAGTAGATGTAAAGGGTTCATGAAGGTTGTTCTCAATCTCTTGTTGTCTGGCTATTGGTTTCTTTCCTACTTTGGTGGCAAGGTTGGGTTTCCCGTTCTTCAAGAGTTGGTGTGCTATCTGATCTGCCTTTATGTTGGCATGGGTATTAGTTTGTGAGGGGTCGTTGCTCAACGGGTATTAGTTTGTGAGGGGTCGTTGCTCAACCGTCTCAGCAGCCTCCACGCCTTCTGGCTGCTCCTGACCATGTCAACCTCTGTGATCAGCTTGATCCACTGTTCTTTCTTGGCTTCAGAGATGGAGGACACAATGCTCTGTGCTGCCTATTCGACATAAATACTGCAAATGCTTACTTTGCGTAATGGGTTGAGCCGCCCCTGTGTGGATGATGATATGGCAGTGAAGAAGGGGCCTAGCCCTGTACCTTGGTGTTGATCTCAAGGAGCGAAGGGTTTTCTATGCGCACCAGCGCGCCTTTCTGCGCATCTTTCCAGATCTCCTTCCGAAAGCCCCTTCCCCTCCGCTGGGTGGCCCCTCCCTCCCTCCCCGAAAGGGACACAATGCTGTTTGGCTATCATTTGCTCTTTTTGAATGAATGGGCCGCAATCCTCTTTTGGACAACATTTGTTTCCTATTATGGGGGAGAGCGCAGCCGTGGAGGGCCGACATGTGAAAGTGCCTCTTTGATTCCCTTTCTTCTCGCTCCTGACCCCGGCCTTTGTGCTCCTTTCACCCTGGGAATGTTCACGCCTCGATACTTCACTTTCAGGAGAAGGGGCTTTGTTTGGGGAGGGGGCTCCCCATGGGTGTGTGCCCCACGGCTTCCCAGCCTGATGTAAAAGACACTTGGGCTCTCTTTTGGGGAGGAGGGGGCTCCCCAGCGCCATGCAATTTGGCTTAGGCACCCCACCTTTGTTCGCCTCCAACAAATGACCAAAACACAGCTCACATTATCCAGGCCAGCGGTTCCTGTTTTGACACCAACAGAGTTGGAAACTCGGGCAAGTTAATCCCTTTGCAGAAGCTAACATGGCCTTGGCTATATTTCCTGCAAAGAGAGACAGGGAGGGAGGGGGCTTATATCTTCTCTTCCCAACTTTGGTCCCTCTGAAGCACTGTTTCTCAACCTTCCTAATGCTGCATCAAAAGGAGCCTAGTGCCTAGATCTAGGGAAGTCATGCTCCCCATGCTCTATTCCGCTTTGGTTAGACCACTTTACCTGGAATATTGTGTCCAATTCTGGGCACCACAATTCAAGAGAGATATTGACAAGCTGGAATGTGTCCAGAGGAGGGCGACTGAAATGATCAAGGGTCTGGAGAACAAGCCCTATGAGGAGCGGCTTAAAGAGCTGGGCATGTTTAGCCTGAAGAAGAGAAGGCTGAGAGGAGATACGATAGCCATGTATCAAGATGTGAGAGGAAGCCACAGGGAGGAGGGAGCAAGCTTGTTTTCTGCTTCCTTGGAGACTAGGACGCGGAACAATGGCTTCAAACTACAAGAAACCTAAATTCAAAGAGTTGGAAGAGACCTCATGGGCCATCCAGTCCAACCCCCTGCCAAGAAGCAGGAATTTGCATTCAAATCACCCCTGACAGATGGCCATCCAGCCTCTGTTTAAAAGCTTCTAAGAAGGAGCCTCCACCACACTCCGGGGCAGAGAGTTCCACTGCTGAATGGCTCTCACAGTCAGGAAGTTCTTCCTCATGTTCAGATGGAATCTCCTCTCTTGTAGTTTGAAGCCATTGTTCCGCGTCCTAGTCTCCAGGTGGAAAGGAGATTCCACCTGAACATGAGGAAGAACTTCCTGACTGTGAGAGCCATTCAGCATTGGAACTCTCTGCCCGGTGAGGCTCCTTCTTTGGAAGCTTTTAAACAGAGGCTGGATGGCCATCTGTCAGGGGTGATTTGAATGCAATATTCCTGCTTCTTGGCAGAATGGGGTTGGACTGGATGGAGGCCCATGAGGTCCCTTCCAACTCTTTGATTCTAGGATTCTATGATTCTAACAACAACAACAACAACAAGAATGATAATAGTTGCTACTACATAATTCTCATAACTGTTATGAATTGCAATGTAATTATCTGATGTGCAGGATGTGTTTTCATTCACTGGACCAAATTTGGCACAAATACCCAAGATGCCTAAATTTTAATACTGGTGGGCTTTGCTGAGGGTTTGATTTTGTCATTTGGGAGTTGTAGTTGCTGGGATTTATAGTTCACCTACAATCAAAGAGCATTCTGAACTCCACCAACAATGGAATTTAACCAAACTTGGCACACAGAACTCCATGAACAACAGAAAATACTGGAAGGGTTTGGTGGGCATTGACCTTGAGTTTGGAGTTGTAGTTCACCTACATCCAGAGAGCACTGTGGACTCAAACAATGATAGATCTGGACCAAACTTGGCACAAATACTCAATATGTCCAAATGTGAACACAGGGAGGAGGGAGCAAGCTTGTTTTCTGCTTCCTTGGAGACTAGGACGCGGAAGAATGGCTTCAAACTACAAGAGAGGAGATTCCATTTGAACATGAGGAAGAACTTCCTGACTGTGAGAGCCGTTCAGCAGTGGAACTCTCTGCCCTGGAGGGTGGTGGAGGCTCCTTCTTTGGAAGCTTTGAAACAGAGGCTGGATGGCCATCTGTCAGGGGTGATTTGAATGCAATATTCTTGCTTCTTGGCAGAATTGGTTGGACTGGATGGCCCAGGAGGTCTCTTCCAACTCTTTGATTATATGATTCTATGGTGGAGTTTGAGGAAAATAGAGCTTGACATTTGGGAGCTGTAGTTGATGGGATTTATATTATCTATACATCCCTACAATCCTACAGTCAAAAAGCATTCTGAACTCCACTAACGGTGGAATTCAACCAAACTTGGCACACAGAACTCTCACGACCAACAGAAAATACTGGAAGGGTTTGGTGGGCATTGACCTTGAGTTTTGGAATTGTAGTTCACCTACATCCAGAGAGCACTGTGGACT
>NW_026844367.1:34939377-34941877 GCF_025583915.1 Anolis sagrei ordinatus | reverse complement strand
CCCGGGACTCCATGCCTTTTTCCAAGGAAGGAAAGAAGGAAGGAAGGGAAAAAGAAAGGGGAAGGAAGGGGGGGGGGAATAGAAAAAGAAGGAAGGAAAGAAAAAAGGAAGGAAGAGAAAGGAAAAAGAGAAGCAAGGGGAAGGAAGGAAAGAAGAAAGGGAAGAATGAAGGAAGAAAAGAAGGAAGGAAGGAGGGAAGGGGAAGGAAGAGGAAGGATGGATGGAAAGAATGAAGTAAGGAAGGATAGAAAAAGAAGGAAGAAAAGAAAAAAGGAAAGGAAGAAAAGAAGGAAGGAAAAAAGGAAAGAAAGAAGGAAGGAAAGGAAAAAGGAGGAAGAAGAAGGAAGGGAAGGAAGAAAGTGAAGGAAGGAAGAGGGGAGGGAAGGGAAGGAAGGAGGAAAGGAAGGAGGGAGGAAAGGAAAAAGGAAGGAAGGAAAGAAAGGAAAGGGGAAGAAAGGAGGGGAAAATATAAAAAGAAGGAAGGAAAGAAAAAAGGAAGAAAGGAAGAGAAGGAAAAGAGAAGCAAGGGGAAGGAAGAAAGAAGAAAGGGAAGAATGAAGGAAGAAAAGAAAGGAAGGAGAGGAAGGGAAGGGAAGGAGAGGAAGAGGAGGAAAGGAATGAAAGAAGGAAGGAAAAAAAGAAGGAAGGAAAGAAGAAGGAAAGGAAAAAAAGAAGGAAAGAAAGAAAAAAAAGGAAAGAAGGAAAGAAGGAAAGAAATGAAAGGAAGAAGTAAGGAGGAGGGAAAGGAAAGGAAGAAGAAAAAGGAAAAAAAGGAAGGGAGGAAGAAAGAAGGAAAGAGGAAAGAAAAAGAAGAAGAGAAGAAAGGAGAAGTGGAAGAAAGATAGAAAAAGAAGGAAGGAAAGAAAAAAGGAAGGAAGGGAAAGGAAAGAAGAGAAGGAAGGGAAGGAGGAAGAAAGAGGGAAGGAAGGAAAGAGGGAGGGAAGGGGAAGGAAGAAAAGAATAAAGAAAGGAAGGAAGGAAGGATGGTGGCTGAGATTTGGGACCACGGGTAGTAACTTATTATTATTATTATTATTATTATTATTATTATTATTATTTATCCCGGCTTTTCTCTCATGATGGAGACAATTTCTTCTCCTTTCTTTTCTTCTTCACCTCCTTCCTCTCCTCCTCCTCCTTTCTCCCTTTTCTTCTCCTTCTCCGTCCTCCTTTTCCTTCCTCTTTCTCTTCTTTCTCCTTGCCTTCCTTCTTTCTATTTCTTCTTCTATTTCCTCTCCTCCTCCTTTTCTTTCCTTCTTCCTTCTCCTCATTTTCTCTTCCTTTTCTTCTTTCCATCCTTCTCCTTCCTCCTTTCCTTCCCTCTTCTTTCTACTTCCTCCTTCTTTCTTTTCCTTCCCCTTCTTCTTTCCCCATTGCATTCTTTAATTGGGAGGAATTTAGTGGGGGAACAGAAATAAATAATAATAATAATAATAATAATAATAATAATAATAATAATAATAATAATAATAATAGAGGTTGAGTCATGCATGGCCTGGGTGTTGTTATGGTTCGTCATCCTTGGGGAGGGAATACCACAGGATGCTGGGAGCTGTAGTTTGGCAAACTCTTCTTCCTGCATGCAGACCCCTCTCTCTTCCTTCCTCCTTTCCTTCCTTCCTGGGACTCTCAAGTGCGGGGTTTAATCCGTGGAGCCGTGCGCCTGCATGCCAAACGGTCTCCTCTCCACCGCTATGACAGGCTTTAATCTCCTCCCTTCCTCGTGTTTAAGTGACGTTTTGGTGAGTTAGAGACTGAAAGGCCGCAAAAGGAGGGAAGGGGGAGGAGGGGGGGTCAGGAAAGCTATGGGATCCCGGGAGATGTAGTTTCCCAAGGTCTGAAGTGCCCAGCTGTGACTCCCCAGAGCCCTGAGACTTCCAAGGGCACCCAACTGCAGTAGAGATAAGTGAAGTGTGAATGGTGGTGGTGGTGGTGGTGGTGGTCCCCATCCCGTCCCAACTCGTGTTTCAAGGCGCATTCAGAAGAGATGCTGGATTTTCGCCAGGAAGCAGGATGCCTTTGGGAAAGAAAGGCAAAGATAAAGGGGGGGGGGGGGGCACCTTCAGCAAAATATAGATATCTATGTCGACAATTTAGAGAGATAGATAGATGACAGGTAAGAGATATTCACCCCCAGGAAACTGCCATAGATGAGAGAGAGAGAGAGAGAGAGATTGATAAATTGACACATAGATAGATAGATAGATAGATAGATAGATAGATAGATAGATAGATAGATAGATAGATAGATAGATAGATAGATAGGAGATAGGCAGATAGATAGATAGATAGATAGATAGATAGATAGATAGATAGATAGATAGATAGATAGATAGATAGATAGATAGATAGAATAGATAGATAGATAGATAGATAGATAGATAGACAGATAGGCAGATAGGCAGATAGGCAGATATAGATAGATAGGAAGAAAGATAGGCAGATAGATAGATAGATAAAAAAAGATAGATAGATAGATAGATAGATAGATAGATAGATA
>NW_026844367.1:34911877-34936877 GCF_025583915.1 Anolis sagrei ordinatus | reverse complement strand
TATCAATAGATGTCTGTTTCCCAAGGTTTAGATAGATAGTGAATAGTCTATATCTGCAATATATATTCACTCCCCCCTTGGGAGGTGGTGGTGGGGGGGGGGGGGCAGAATTAATATTTATTATTTGGGAGGCACAGTATGTGTGTGTGTGTGTGTGTGTGTGTGTGTGTGTGTAATATGCATATATAAGTGTATGTGTGTGTGTGTATACAGAGAGAGAGAGAGAGAGCAATACTTTGCCATTCCATGTGGAGATGCGCTTCAGGCATCTCTCAGCGTGTGTCCACACTGTAAAATGACTGCAGTTTGGGACCCCTTGAACCCCTCTCTGCCGAACTACAGCTCCCAGGATTCCATTGGGCTGAGCCGGGGGGGGGGGTTTCAAGTGGTGTCAAACCGCGTTTAATTCGACAGTGTAGATGCCCCCTAGGAGTCCCACGCGAGGCGGGGATCTGCCCCCATCTCCGCATTCTTCCGTGTCATTCGTACACGGGTTTGGCAGCCATTCAGACGTTCTCTCTGCGGGATTGGGAGGGATCCCGAAAGATCCTGGAATTCTTCTGAGATCTCATTTCAATCCTGTTCTTTTTCCTCTTTGGAATAATTGGGGGAGGGGGTGGAATAATAATAAATAATATAGTAATAGTAGTAGTCGAACAACAATAATCAATATAATAATAGTATTAGAATAACAACAATAGTAAATATAATCATAAATATAATAGTAGTAGTAGAACAATAAAAACATAATAATAGTAGAATAACAATAATAAAGATTACAATAATAAATATAACAATAGTAGTAGAACAACAATAATGAATACAATAATAATACATATAATAATAGTAGAATAATAATAATAATAAATATAATAATATTAGTAGGACAACAATGAACATAATAATAAATATAATAGTAGTAGAATAACAATAGCAAATATTGTAATAAATATAATAATAGTAGGACAACAATAATAAATACAATAATAATAAATATATTAATAGTAGTAGAACAACAATAAGCATAATAATAATAAATATAATAGTAGTAGAATAATAGAAAATATTATAATAAATATAATAATAGTAGGACAACAATAATGAATACAATAATAATAAATATAATAATAGTAGAATAACAATAATAAATACAACAATAATAAATATTATAATAGTAGTAGTAGTAGAAGAAGACCAACAATAATAAATATAATAATAATAAATATAATGATAGTAGTAGAGCAACAATAATGAATACAGTAATAATACACATAATAATAAGTAGTAGTAGAACAACAATAAAAAATATAATAATAAATATAATAGTAGTAGAATAACAATAATAAATACAACAATAATAAATATTATAATAGTAGTGGTAGAAGACCAACAATAATATAATAATAAATATATATATATAATAATACTGGTAGTAGAAGACCAACAATAATAATAAATATAATGATAGTAGGACAACAATAATAAATACAACAATAATAAATATAATAATAGTAGTAGAACAACAGTAATAAATATATTAATAATAAATATAATAGTAGTAAAATAACAATAATAAATATAACAATAATAAATATAATAATAGTAGTAGTAGACCAACAATAATATAACAATAATAAATATAATGATAGTAGTAGAACAATAATGAATACAATAATAATAAATATAATAATAATGGTAGTAGAAGACCAACAATAATAAATATAATAATAATAATAAATATAATGATAGTAGTAGAAGAATAAATACAATAATAAATATAATAATAGTAGTAGTAGAACAACAATAATAAATATAATAATAATGGTAGCAGTTGAACAATAATAATATAATAATAAGAAGAAATATAATAGTAGTAGAATAACAATAATAAATAAAGTAGTAGTAGTAGAAGAACAATACTAAATATAATAATAGTAGCAGTTGAACAATAATAATAATAATACAATAATAAATATAATAATAGAAGTAGAATAACAATAATAAATATTATAATAATAGATATTATAATAGTAGTAGTAGCTTCCCAATAATAAATATAAGAAGAAGAAATATAATAATAGTAGTGGCAGTTTCTTAATAATAAACATAATAGTAGAACAACAACAACAATAAATATCATGATAATAATAAATATAATATATAATAAATATAGTAGTAGCAGCTCCCCCAAAACAGTCACGTTGAAAGGAATAACACAGGACAATGGGATTGTAAATAAAATTGGAAAAGGAAGCAGAAGTTCAGCAAAAGTTTGGGAGCCTTTCTTCCTCCAAGGCCAAGCTGGCTGTTTTTGGCCAGGGCTGCAAAGGGAGCCCTTTTCCTCCCCTTGGAGGGTCTTGGGGGGGATTTGGGGGGAGGCCAGGGCTGCTCAGACCCCCCCCCCCCCTGCCTCCTCCGGATTCCTTCCTCGCCGTCGCCATTGGTCGCGCCCAAGAGGTGTCAATGGAACCGGATTAGGTCTCTCCTCCTCCTCTCCTCTCCTCCCTCTCCTCTCCCTCCCTCCTTCCCTCCCTCCCTCGTCATCTGCGAGCCCAGAAGTGGCCCATTCAGCAGGCTGGCCGCGGAAGGCGAGGGAGATGGAGGAAGAAGCCCTGGCCGACGCGGAAGAAGAGCCCCGGGCCCCTTGAGCTGACCCTTCTCCTTCTTCTCCTCCTCCTCCGCTTCTGCCTCCTTCGGGTCTTCCTCCGCAGAGCCGCAAGCCGGAGCCGCAAGCCTTCTTCTTCTCCTCCTCCGCGTCGCCTTTCTCCTTCCCGTCTTCCCTCGACGCTGCTGCTTCACAGCCTCGCTTCCTTAACTTTTCCTCCTCTCCTTTCTCGCCTTCCTCCTTCCTGTTTCCTTCTTCTCTTCTTTCTCTTTCGCCTCTCTTTCCCCCTTTTCTTCTCCTCTTCCTCCCTTCTTCCGTCTCCTCCTCCGTTCCTCGGATCCTTTCCTTTCCTTGGCATTCTCCTTCCCCTCTTCCGCCCTCCTGCCCGGTTCTCCTCTTCCTCCTCCTCTTCTTTCTCTCCTCTTCTCCTTCTCCTCCCTCGCTTTCTCCTTCCCTTCTTCCCTCCCCTTCTTCCTTTTCCTCCTCCTCTTCTTTCTCCTCCTTTTCTTTCTCTTCTGACAACCTTTCCTTCTCCTTGGCTTTTTCCTTCCTTTCTTCCGCCCTCCCTTCTTCTTTTCCTCCTCTTTCTCCCTCATTACTTCTCCTCCTCCTCTTCTTCTTTCTCCTCCTCCTCTCCCTCCCCGCATTCCTTCTCCTCCTCGGCTTTCTCCTTCCCTTCTTCCGACCCCGCTTCTTCTCCTTTTCCTCCTCCTCTTCTTTCTCCTCCTTTTCTTTCTCTTCTGACAACCTTTCCTTCTCCTTGGCTTTTTCCTTCCCTTCTTCCGCCCTCCTTCTTTTCCTCCTCCTCTTTCTCCCTCATTACTTCTCCTCCTCTTCTTTTTCCTTCCCCTCTTCTTTCTCTTCTGACAACCTTTCCTTCTCCTTGGCTTTTTCCTTCCCTTCTTCCGCCTCCTCCTCCTCCTCCTCCTCCTCCTCCTCCTCCTCCTCCTCCTCCTCCTCCTCCTCCTCCTCCTCCTCCTCCTCCTCCTCCTCCTCCTCCTCCTCCTCCTCCTCCTCCTCCTCCTTCTTCTTCTTCTTCTTCTTCTTCTTCTTCTTCTTCTTCTTCTTCTTCTTTTCTTCTTCTTCTTTTCCCCTCTCCTCCTATCTCCTCCTTTTCCTCCCCCTTCCCCTTCTCCTCCTCTTCTTTCTCTTCTTTTTCCTCCCTCTCTTCTTTCTCTTCTGACAACCTTTCCTTCTCCTTGGCTTTCTCCCTCCCTTCTTCCGCCCTCCAGCTTGAAGCCAAATCCCTCGCTTCTCCTCCTCATCCTTCATTCATCCCCCTCCTTCGCTTTATCTTTCCCCTCTTCCTCCTGGCTCTCCTCTTCCTCCCTCAACACTTCTCCTCTTCTTTTGTCTCCTTCCCCTCTTCCTTCGGGACTGAAAGCCCACTTTTTCAGCCTAAAGTCGTCCTCCTCCTCCTCCTCTTCTTTCTCCTTCTTCTCCTCTTCTTGCCTCGCATTCCTTCTCTTCTTACTCTTCCGACAACCTTTTCTCCTTGGCTTTCTTCCCCCCCCCCCCCGCTTCCGCTCTCCTGCAGCTCTCTTCTTCTCCTTTTCCTCCTCCCTCATTACTTTTCCTCTTCTTCTGTCTCCTTCTCTTTTCTTCCCCATCTCCTCTTCCTTCGGGATTGAAGCCCACTGAAGTCATTGCTTCTCCCCTTCCTCTTCTTCTACTCCCTCCTTCCCCTCTTCCGCCCTCATTCCTTCTCTTCCTCTTTTGATCCCAGAGCCCTTCCTTTCCTTCCTTCTCCTCTTCCGTCGGGATTGAAGAAGTCAGCTCCACTGCTTCTCCTCCTCCTCTTCCCCTTCCTCTTCTTCTTCTCCCTCCTTTTCCTCTCTCATTCCTCCTCTTGTTCCTTCTTCTCTTCCTCCATTAAGTCCAGACCCTGAGCCATTCCTTCCCTTCCTTCTCCATCTTCCTTCGGGACTGAAGCCCACTTCCTAGCCTGAAATCAACTCCTCTTCTTCTCCCTCCTTCTCCTCTTCCTCTCTCATTCCTCCTCCTCTTCTTCTTCCATTGAGTACATACCAGAGCTATTCCTTTTCTTCCTTCGGAAGTGAAGCCCACTTTCCAGCTCTTCTCCTTCTTCCTCCGTTTCTCTTGTCTCCTTCTTCTCTTCCTTCGGGACCTCAGGAAGGAGGCCTCGGGCTGCTCGGAAAGAGGGGCGGCCTCCCCACGGATGCACCGAGCTTTCTGAGGTGAGAACATCACAACAAGGAGAGATTCGGGGTTTTTCCTCTTCTCCTTCTTCCTCCTTTTCTCTTGTCTCCTTCTTCTCTTCCTTCGGGACTTAAGGAAGGAGGCCTCGGGCTGCTCGCAAAGAGGGGCGGCCTCCCCACGGATGAGCCGAGCTTTCTGAGGTGAGAACATCCCAACAAGGAGAGATTCGGGTTTTTTTCGGGCTCCCGAGTCCCAATTTGGAGGCGGATTTAAAGCCGGGGGGTGTCTCTCCACGGGGAGGGGGCTTATGGGGTGATAGGTGACCCCCTCCCCAACCCAGACCCCAATTTTCTCCCTTTTAGATGGAAGTCTTTCTGAGGTGAGAACATCCCAACAAGGAGAGATTCGGGTTTTTTTCGGGTTCCCGAGTCCCAATTTGGAGGCGGATTTAAAGCCGGGGGGGTGTCTCTCCTCGGGGAGGGGGCTTATGGGGTGATAGGTGACCCCCTCCCCAAGCTAGACCCCAATTTCCCCCCATTTAGATGGAAGGCAAGGCAGCCAAAAAGAAGGTGCGACTTGGGGCGCATCCTAAGCCTTCCTCCAGGAAAGTGGAGGGACTTGGGGGGTCTCTCTGCTTTTCGGGTGGTCTTTGACCCCTCGCGACGGGGGCCTTGCCCCGTGGGAAAGAGGGGGCCATGTTTACCCCCTCCCTCCCTTTTCGGCCCCTCTTTTCCGGCCCCAAGTTTCCTCTCCAGTCGCAAAGAAAGGGCTTGAAACCCACTCCCAGGAGGAAGCAGCCTTTCCACCCGAATTCCTTTTCTCGAGTGGGTCTCAGCGCGTGGGGAGATCCATCCCTTTACCTCCACCTAGTAGTCGTAATACTGCAGAATTATTGCTATCTATGAGCATTATATGACTATTGATATTGTCAGTATATTATTATTATTATTATTATTATTATTATTATTATTATTATTATTATTATTATTATTATACAATTAGTATGCTAGTGTTATTAGCATTATCATTATTAGTATATTCGTATTATTCGTATTGGTGGTATTACGAATATTATTATTGCATGTTAGTATTATTCGCATTGTTAGTATTGCTAATATCATTATTGGTATTACTAATATCATTGGTGTTATTAATATATTGGTATTAGCTCAGTACTACTATTATTGGTATTATTAGCATGGTTAGAATTACTAATATTATTGATTATATTAGTATGTCAGTTATATTAGTATTGATTATATTAGTATTGATTATATTAGTATGTCATTGTTACTATTACTAATATTAGCATGGTTAAAATTGCTAATATTATTGATTGTATTAGTATGTTAGTATTATTAGCATTGTTAGTTACTAATATTATTGATTATATTAGTATGTCAGTATTATTAGCATGGTTAAAATTGCTAATAATATTTATTGTATTAGTATGTTCGTATTATTCGCAGTGTTAGAATTGCTAATATTATTGATCATATTAGTATGTTAGTATTATTAACATTGTTAGAATTGCTAATATTATTGATTGTATTAGTATGTTGGTATTATTAGCATTATTAAAATTGCTAATAATATTGATTATATTAGTATGTTAGTATGATTACCATTGTTAGAATTGCTAATATCATTGATTGTATTAGTATGTATTATTAGCATTGTTAGAATTGCTAATATTATTGACTGTATTGATTGTAGTGTTGCTAATGTTATTATTGATAATAGCATTGTTACTATTACTAATATGATTATTGGCATTAGCATTGTTAGTATTACTCTTATGGTTATTGATATTATAATTATATTAATATATTAAATTTGTTAGTACTGCTAATATGATCATTGATATTATTAGTATAATAGTATTAGCATTGCTAATATTGCTAATATTATTATTGATATTAGTATTGTCATATAATAGAATTATTGATATTAGTAATATATTAATATTATTAACATTATTAGTATTGCTAATAATATTCTTGATATTATTTGTATATTAGTATTATTACCATTGTCAGTATTACTAATATGGTTGATATTATTAGCTTTTTTAGTATTACTAATATTATTGATTAGTGTATTAGCATTGTCAGCATTGTTAGTATTACTAATATGATTATTGATATTACTAGCATGTTGGTATAATTAGCATTGTTAGCATTGCTAATACTATTATTGATATTAGCACTGTTAGCATTACAAATATGATTATTGTATTATTAGTATGTTACTATTATTGACATTGTTAGTATTATAAATTTTATTATTAGTATTATTGGTAACATTAGTATTGCTAATATTATTCTTGACATTATTAACTTTCATAGCATTACTAATACTATTGATATTATTAGCATGTTAGTATTATTAGCTTTGTTAGTATTACTAATATGATTACTGGTGTTAATAGTATATTAGTATCATTAGTATTGCTAATATCATTCTTGATATTATTAGGATATTAATCTTACTAACTTTGATAGTATTACTAATATGATTATTGGTATTATTAACATATTAGTATCATTAATATTGCTAATATCATTCTTGATATTATTAGGATATTAATATTACTAACTTTGATAGTATTACTAATATGATTATTGGTATTATTAACATATTAGTATCATTAATATTGCTAATATCATTCCTGATATTATTAGTATGTTAGCATTATTAGCTTTGATAATATTACTAATATGAATATTGAAATTATTAACATGATGCTGTTATTAGCATTGTTTGTATTGCTAATATGAATATCGCTATTGTTAGTATCATTAGTATTACTAATATCATTCTAGATGTTATTAGTATATTAGTATCATTAGCATTGTTAGTCTTGCTAATATGATTATTGATATTTATTAGTATAGTAGTATTATTAGCTTTGTCAGTATTTCTAATATGGTTATTACTATTAGTATTATATTAATATGACTAATATGATTATTATTAGTAGTAGTATTTTATTAGTATTACTGATATGATTATTGGTATTAGTATTAGATTAGTGTGACTAATAATGTTAATGGTATTATTATTAGAATAGTGTGACTAATATGATTATTGGTATTAGTATTAAATTAGTAACTGATATGGTTATAGGTGTTAGTATTCGATTAATATTACTATTATTGGTATTAGTATTAGATTAGTATTACTGATATGATTATTGGTATTAGTATTCGATTAATATTACTATTATTGGTATTAGTATTAAATTAGTATTACTGATATGATTATTGGTATTAGTATTAGATTAATATTACTATTATTGATATTAGTATTAAATTAGTATTACTGATATGATTAGTGGTGTTAGAATTAGATTAATATTACTATTATTGGTATTATATTAGTATTACTGATATGATTATTGGTATTAGTATTCGATTAATATTACTATTATTGGTATTAGTATTATATTAGTATTACTGATATGATTATTGGTATTAGTATTATATTAATATTACTCTTATTGGTATTGGTATTATATTAGTGTGACTAATATGATTATTGGTATTAGTATTATATTAGTATTATTGATATGATTATTGGTATTAGTATTGTATTAATATTACTCCTATTGGTATTAGTATTATATTAGTATTAATAATAGTATTATTAGTATTATTTGAAATTCCAGTGGATCTGGCGCTCCTTTCCAGAGTGGATCTAAGGGAACAATTGAAAGGAAGCCTAACCTCACAACTTCTGAGGATGCCTGCCATAGATGCAGGCGAAACGTCAGGAGAGAATGCTTCTGGAACATGGCCAGACAGCCCGGAAAACTCACAGCAACCCAGATATCTAACCTGCTGAGGTCAAGGAGAATAATATGGACCTATCAGGCAGGAAAAAGCCCAATCCAAGCAGCCCCGACAGATTGCCTTCTGGTCTCTGCTCAAAAGCAGTGAGTTCCACGCTTGAACAACAGCTCTGCTTCCACCTTTCCCTGTGCCATCCCAAAGTGTTTTCAAGTTTTGAATCTGTTTGTAGGGATTTAAACTCAACCTGTTTCCAATGGCAATGCTATTTAATTCTGTTTTCATGTTTGTAGGTTTGAAGTGGTATGGACACGCTTGGAGGACCCTTCTCCACTGCCATGGAAACTCCAGATGATCTGCTCTGAACTGGATTATCTGTCTTTGTAGATTCATATAATCCAGTTCAAAGCGGATAATGAGGATTAGTAGTAGTAACAGTAATCTATTTGGCTGGAGTTAGACGTGTAAAAAGTCCTTTTTCCGACTTATAAAGAGCTGAATGTAATGTTGAAAATCAGTTTAAGATCCAACCTCAAGATCTCTTTCTTTCCTCCCTCCCTCCCTCTCTTCCTTTCTTATTTCCTTCCTTCCTTCCTCTTTCTCTCCTCTCCCTCCCTCCTTCTTTCTTCCTCCTTTCCTTCTTCCTTCCTTCCTTCTTTCTTGATTTGCTTCTTCTTCCTCCTCCTTCCCTTTTCCCTTCTTTCTTTTCCTCCCTTCCTTTCTCTTCTTTCCTTCCCTTCCTTCCTTCTCCTTTTCTTCCTTCTTTCTTTCTTTCCTTCATTCTTTCCTTTCCCTTTTTTCCCTCCCCTCTCCTTCCTTCCTTTTTTGCTTTCCTCCTTCCTTCTTCCCTTCCCACTTCCCTTCTTCCTTCCTTCACCCTTCCTTCCTCTTTTCCTTCATTCTTCCTTCCTTCCTTCCTTTCTCCTTCCTTCCTCTCTTCTTCCTTCCCTCTTCCCCTCTTTCTTTCTTTCCTCCTTTTCCTCCCTTCTTCCCTTCTCCTTTCCTCCTTCTTCCTTCCTTCTTCCTTCCTCTCTCTTTCTTCCCTCTTCCTTCCTTTCCTTTCCCCTTCCTTTCTCTTCTTTCCTTTCTCCTTTCCTTCCTCCCTTCCTTCCTTCCCTCTTTATTTCCTCCTTCCTCTCTTCCTCTCTTCTTTCCTTCCTTCTTTCCTTCCCCCTCTCCCCCTTCTTTCCTTCCTTCCTTCCCCCTCTCTCTTCCTTCCCCTCTCCCCTCCTCCTTTCTTCCCTTCCTCTTCTTTCTTCCTCCTTTTCTTTCCTTCTTTCTTCTTTTCTCCTCCTTTTTCTCCTTCCTTCCTTCTTTCTTCCTTTCCCCTTTCTTCCCTCTTTCCTCCCTTCTTTCCTTCCCTTTTCCCTTCCTTCCTTTCTTCTTTCTTTCCTCCTTTCCTTCCTTCCTTCTTCCCTTCCCCTCTCTCTTCCTTCCCTCTTCCATTCCTTTCTTTCTCCCTTCCTTCTTTCATTCTTTCCTCCTTTCCTCCCTTCTTCCTTTTCCCCTTCCTTTCTTCTTTCCTCCTCTCTCTCCTTCTCCCTCCTTTCCTCCCTTCTTCCTTCCTTCCTTTTTCCTCCTTCCTTCTTTCCTCTTTCCCCTTCTCTCCTCTTTCCTCCCTTCTTTCTTCCCTTTCCCTTCCTTCCTTTCTTCTTTCTTTCCTCCCTTCTTCTTCATTTTTCCCTTCCTTCCTTTCTCCCTTCCGTCTCCTCTTCCTTCCCTCTTCCATTCCTTCCTTCTTTCTTTCCTTCCTGCTTTCCTCCCTTCTTCCCTTCCGTCCTTTTCCCCTCATTTCCTTCATTCTTCCTTCCTTTCCTTCTTTCCTTCCTTTCTTCTTTCCTTCCTCCCTCTCTCCCTTCTTTCCTTCCTTCTTCCCTTCCTCTCTCTCTTCCTTCCCTCTTCCTTCCTCCTTTCTCCCTTCCTTCTTTCCTTCTTCCTTCCTTCCTTCTTCCCTTCTTCCTCTCTCTTCCTTCACTCTTCCATTCCTTCCTTCCTCTTTCTTTACCTCCTTCCTCCTCCTTCCTTCCTCCCTTTTCCCTTCTCCCTTTCTTCTTCTCTCCCTCCTTCCCTCCTTTTCCTCCCTTCTTCTCTTCCTTCTTCTCTTCCTTCTCCTCCTCTGCGCAGGGGAAGGTGCCAGGATGCCCCGCCCGGGCCGCAACACCTACAGCGACCAGAAGCCTCCTTACTCGTACATCTCTCTGACGGCCATGGCCATCCAGAGCTGCCCGGAGAAGATGCTCCCCTTGAGCGAGATCTACAAGTTCATCATGGACCGCTTCCCTTACTACCGGGAGAACACGCAGCGGTGGCAGAACTCGCTCCGGCACAACCTCTCCTTCAACGACTGCTTCATCAAGATCCCGCGGCGGCCGGACCAGCCGGGCAAGGGCAGCTTCTGGGCGCTGCACCCTTCCTGCGGGGACATGTTCGAGAACGGCAGCTTCCTGCGGCGGAGGAAGCGCTTCAAGGTGCTCAAGGCCGACCCGCTGGGCGCCTCCTCGGGGGCCGGGCCCAACGCCGTCTTGGCCGCCAAGCCCTCGGAGGCGGCGGCGGCGGCGCAGTACTTGCAGCAACAGGCCAAGCTCCGGCTGAGCGCCCTGGCGGCAGCGGCAGCGGCTGCCTCTCACCCCTTGCCGCCTCCCATGGGCCCCCCTTTCCACGCCTCGCCTCCTTCCAGCTTCAAGCACCCCTTCGCCATTGAGAACATCATCGCCCGAGAGTACAAGATGCCCGGCGGGTTGGCCTTCTCCGCTGCCATGCAGCCCATGCCCGGGGCGTACCCCTTGCCCAACCAACTGGCGGCTGTGCCAACCGCTTGGTCCCAAGTCTACGGCTCTGGGGGAATGCTAGAGTCCGGAGGAGGAACAGAGTATGGCTACGGGGTGCCACTCAAGCCCTTGTGCCACTCAGGAGGAGGAGGAGGGCCCACTCTGCCCGCCATTCCGGTGCCCATCAAAGCCACCCCGGCTTCAGGCCAGTCCTTGCCCCTTCCGGCCATCCTCTCGCACTCGCCGCCTTCGCTCAGCCCGCCCAGCGCCGCCAGCCAGAGCAGCCCGGCCACTCCGAGCCAAACGGTGCTCCACGCCGTCGTCGCCGTCCACTGACCAAGCCTTCCTTCTCCCAGACCCGTCTATTCTTTCTTTTGACTCCCCTCCGTGTCGTGGACAGCTCTGTGACTTGTTTGGGACCTCCCCCAAGACAACTTTTCCCTCAAATTCTGGAAATGTGGAAGGAACAAACCAAGCGCGCGAAGGGCGGTATTGCCAGGACGCACGGGACGAGTGTTTGGGTCCGCTGTGGGCGAACGGAGCCCTCCTCTCACCCCCCCACGAAGGACAGCAATAAAGGGAGGTCCCCTTCTGACCCACACCAACTCTCGCCCCCATAGACCCCTCCCACGTCGAGATACGGGAGGAGAAAGTGGAGCCGCGGGTGGATTTGGTCAGGGCGCACTGAAGGTGCCTGGACAGAACGAAGAACTGATGTTTAGGGGCTCCTCTATTGACTTCACACCTCCCACGAAGGACAGCAATAAAGGGAGGCCCCCTTGTGACCCACACCAACCCTCGCTCCTCCCACGCGGAGATACCGAAGGAGAAAGTGGCACCGCGGGTGGATTTGGTCAGGGCGCACTGAGGTGCCTGGACTGATGTTTAGGGGCTCCTCCACTGACTTCCCACCCCCACGAAGGACAGCAATAAAGGGAGGCTCCCTTATGACCCACACAAACACTTGCCCCCATAGACCCCTCCCACGCGGAGATACCGAAAGAGAAAGTGGTGCTGCGAGTGGATTTGGTCAGGGCGCACAGAAGGCGCCCGGACAGAACGAAGGACTGATATTTAGGGGCTCCTCCATTGACCTTCCGCCCCCCACGAAGGACAGCAATAAAGGGAGGCTCCCTTATGAACCACACCAATCCTCGCCCCCATAGGCCCCTCCCACGCGGAGATACCGAAGGAGAAAGTGGAGCCGCGGGTGGATTTGGTCAAGGCGCACTGAAGGTGCCTGGGAAAAACGAAGGACTGATATTTAGGGGCTCCTCCATTGATTTCTCGCCTCCACCACGCAGGACAGTAATAAAGGGAGACCCCTAATGACCCACACCAATCCTTGCCCCAATAGGCCCCTCCCACGCTGAGATACCGAAGGAGAAAGTGGTGCCGCGAGTGGATTTTGTCACGGCGCACCGAAGGCGCCCGGACAGAACCAAGGACTGATATTTAGGGGCTCCTCCATTAACTTCACAATCCCCACGAAGGACAACAATAAAGTGAGCCCCCCTAATGACCCACACCAATCCTTGCCCCAAAAGACCCCTCCCACGCCGAAATACGGAAGGAGAAATGGGAGTCGCGGGTGGATTTGGTCAGGGCGCACAGAAGGCGCCCGGACAGAACGAAGGACTGATATTTAGGGGCTCCTCCATTGACCTTCCGCCCCCCACGAAGGACAGCAATAAAGGGAGGCTCCCTTATGAACCACACCAACGCTTGCCCAAATAGACCCCTCCCACGCCGAGATACCGAAGGAGAAAGGGACGTCGCGGGTGGATTTGGTCAGGGCGCACAGAAGGCGCCGGGCCAGAATGAAGGACAGAAGTGGGCATAAGTTGGGGCCTCCCTTGGGGCATAAGTTGGGGGCTCCTCCATGGACTTGGCCTCTCTATAAGGGGAGGGCTCTTCCCCAAAGACCCCCCCCCCCCAATCCGACACAATCCCGTCTCCTTCTACGTTGCGACTTGGAAGGGAGGAAAGGACGACAAACAGGTGTCAGAAAGGGAATGCGCAATTACGCACAGACGAAGTGGGGGGTGTTTTGTGGGATTGTTGAGTCGCCTTTCTGTGACCCCCACCCTTCTGAAGGACCCCCAACAAGTTGAAAGGACAATTGTGGGGAGGGGGCTCTGAGGAGCAATGATGCAGGGCTTTGCAGGTGGAAGGAGAGGGAAATAATGGGGGCGGGGGGGGGGGGAAGCTTTGGTTCTTGGCCCCAAATATTGCCCAAAATATTGCAAAGATGGATGATTTCCTTCGGCTCTGGTCAAAACATGAGAAAAGATTCTGCTTTTGGAGCCCACCTTTCCCACTCCGTTTCCCAACGCACTCTCCGCCTTTTGCCGCTTTGAAATATCTATAATGTTCTATGTATATGTATACACACAAGTATATGTATATGTGTATACACACACGTATATGTAAATATATATGCATATACACACATGTATATGTATATACACACAGGTATATGTATGTGTATATGTAAATGTATATACACAAATGTAAGTGTATATATACACACAAATATATGTATATGTATACACACATGAATGTGTATATATACACGTAAATGTATATGTATACTATTCACACATATGTATGTGTATATGTATGCACACGTATATGCATATGTTTATGTATACATACACGTATATGTAATATACACACATGTATATGTATGTGTATATGTATATGCATATAGGTATGTGTATATGCATATGTATATACACACAGGTATGTGTATGTGTATATGTATGCACACGTATATGTATATGTATATGTATAAACACATACATGTATACACACATGTATGTATGTGTATGTGTGTATGTATATGCATATGTATATACACACATAGGTATGTGTATGTGTATATGTATGCATACGTATATGCATATGTATATGTATACACACATAAATGTATACATACATGTATGTATGTCTATGTGTATATGTATATGCATATGTATATACACACATATGTATGTGTATATGCATATGTATATACACACAGGTATGTGTATGTGTATATGTATGCACACGTATATGTATATGTATATGTATACACACATACATGTATACACACACATGTGTGTGTGTATGTATATGCATATGTATATACACACATAAGTATGTGTATGTGTATATGTATGCACATGTATATGCATATGTATATGTATACACACCTAAATGTATACACACATGTATGTGTATATATACACGTATATGTATATGCATATGTGTATATACACAAGTACGTGTATATGAATGCACACGTATATGCATATGTATATCTATATACGCACATGTATATGTGTATATGTATATATACAGATGTATGTGTGTGTGCACACGTATATGTATGTGTGTGTATATATAATATTTCAGCTTTGGAAAGGAAACGGAACTGACCATGTTTCCTGGATGGATGGAAAGAGAGGGAAAGAGAAAGAAGGAAGGAAGGAAGGAAGGAAGGAAGGAAGGAAGGAAGGAAGGAAGGAAGGAAGGAAGGAAGGAGGAAGGAAGGAAGGAAGGAAGGAAGGAAGGAAGGAAGAGGAAGGAAGGAAGGAAGGAAGGGGAAAACCAGAGAGAAGTCGGGTTTTCTTTTCCGAGCCGACCTTCGTTGTTTGCCCCGCAAATTGAATTAAGGCATGACATAAATGCGAATTTTCCGGATGGGATCCACTCTGAATCCCTCTGAATCCGCATTCCTTCGCATTGGTAAGCCCCTTCCCCCAAATACATCCCATTCAAAGCGTGCCAAGATGCCCCAGATTTCCAAATCTTCCAGTTTTCCCATTGCGAATTTTCCTCCCCATCTTGATCCTCCCTTTACCTTTGATTGTGGTTGTTTGCAAAGTGGGGAAAACGGGTTTTTTTTTGGGAGAAATTAGTTTCAAATTAAGTTCCCCAAGGAATGTGGGTCGAGGAATTTGACTCCCGGGTAACGCAAAAATTCAGTCATTGCAATTGGAACCCAGTGGAGTGTTTTCCCTCCGAGTTAAAAGTGGATCGGATTATTATTATTATTATTATTATTATTATTATTATTATTATTATTATTATTATTATTAGTATTATTTAGTAGTAGTAGTATTATTATTAGTATTATTATTAGTCGGGAGTAGACCTACCCGAAAATCCGAGGTCCCCGTTTTACACGTTTTACAAAGGGATTGCAATGCTAAGTCCGGGTCGAGACCGCCATATAACCCGAATTATTGCTGCAAATAATCCGGATTATCCGGTTTTGATCAGGAATATACACTGCCGAAAGATCCCATTCAAAGCGGATCATCTCGATTTTGTGTGGCACGTTTTACAAAGGGATTGCAATGCTAAGTCCGGGTCGAGACCGCTATATAACCCGAATTATTGATGCAAATAATCCGGATTATCCGGTTTTGATCCGGAATATATGATCCTACACTGCTGAAGGGTCCCATTCAAAGCGAATCCGAGGTCCCCGTTTTACAAAGGCATTGCAATGCTAAGTCTGGGTCAAGACCACCATATAACCCGAATTATTGATGCAAATAATCCGGATTATCCGGTTTTGGTCCGGAATATATGATCCTACACTGCTGAAGGGTCCCATTCAAAGCGAATCCGAGGTCCCCGTTTTACAAAGGCATTGCAATGCTAAGTCTGGGTCAAGACCACCATATAACCCGAATTATTGATGCAAATAATCCGGATTATCCGGTTTTGGTCCGGAATATATGATCCTACACTGCTGAAGGGTCCCATTCAAAGCGAATCCGAGGTCCCCGTTTTACAAAGGCATTGCAATGCTAAGTCTGGGTCAAGACCACCATATAACCCGAATTATTGATGCAAATAATCCGGATTATCCGGTTTTGGTCCGGAATATATGATCCTACACAGCCGGATCTGGATTTTGTGTGGCAGTCTGGGATCCAGCCTAAATTCGGACCTTTTCCCCCTCTTTTTCCCTCTATTTTGAAAACTTTCCTTCAAGGTTTGGTTTCAGAGCGGCAGAAGGAGAAAAGAGATCGGAAATGCGTGGGAAATGCGTGGGCTCCAAAATTTCCGGCGGTTCTGTATTTATTTACAATGGAAATGAAATGAGACCAAAGCTGGAGCGACACAGCCATATAACCCGGATTATCGAATATAATAATCCGTATTATCCGTTCCGAACCGGATTATATGAGTTTTTATTATTTTTAATTCATCCTGAAATGACAGCCGAAGCAGACCAAGGCTGGAGCGACGCTGCCATAAAACCCGGATTATCCAATAGAATAATCCGGATTATCTGTTTTGAACCGGATTATATGAGTTTTTATTTCTTTTAATTCATCTTGAAATGACAGCCGAAGCAGACCAAGGCTGGAACGACATTGCCATATAATCCGTTTTTTAAAAAAATGTTTTGAACCGGATTATATGAGTCTTTCTTTTTTCAGTATTGAAAGGACAGCCGAAGGAGACAAAGGAGACATAATCCGGATTAATATATCAGATAATATATCAGCCTTTAACCGGATTATATGGGACTTTCTTTTTGTAATTTGTTGAAATGACAGCCGACGAAACTGGAACGACACCGCCATATAATCCGGATTATCGAATCAAATAACCCGGTTTATTCGTTTCGAACCTGATTACATTGTTTTTATTTATTCATTGAAATGTCATCCGAAGGACACCAAGGCTGTAATATAATCCGGATTGATAAATCAGATCATGCTTTGAACCGGATAATACGTATTATCTAATTTATTAATCCTGATTATACGACAGCCTTGGTCTCCTTCGGCTGACATCTGTTTTGACCCGGATTATATGGGCCTTTCTTTTTTAATTTATTGAAATGACCTCCGAAGGAGATACAATCCGGTTTATTCTTTTGACCTGATTATAATATTTTTATTTATTGGAATGGCAGCCGAAGCATACCAAGACCGGAATGACGTTATCATATAATGCGTGTTGTCGAATCAAATAACCCGGTTTATTCGTTTCGAACCGGATTATATTATTTTTATTTATGTATTGAAGTGACAGCCGAAGGACATCAAGGCCTGAACGACACTGTTATATAATCCGTATTATAGAATCAAACAATCCGGATTATCGAATCAAATAACCCGGTTTATTCGTTTCAAATCGGATTATATTTTTTTTTATTTATTGAAGTGACAGCCGAAGGACATCAAGGCCTGAACGACACTGCTATATAATCCGGATTATAGAATCAAATAACCCGGATTATCGAACCACATAATCCGGGTTATTTGTTTCTAATCGGATTTTGTATTTTTTAAAAACTGAAATGACAGCTGGAGGAGACTTAGGCTGGTTCGACACTGACAGCCGAAGGACTTCAAGGCCTGAACGACACTGTTATATAATCCGGATTATCGAATCAAAAAATCCGGATTATTTGTTTTTAGTCGGATTGTATAATTTTTTAAATTGAAATGACCACCGGAGGAGACTAAGGCTGGTTCGACACTGACAGCCGAAGGAATCAAATAACCCGGATTATTTGTTTGTAATTTGATTGTATAATTTTTAAAATTGAAATGGCAGCCGGAGGAGACTAGGGTATTGATATTATAATCCGGATTACAAATTCGACACTGATATTATAATACGGATTATAAATTCGAATAATCCGGATTATCCGTTCCGAACCGGGTGATATGGGTCTCCAAGTGCGGGTTCAAAACAGATCAATCTGGATGTTGATATTGCCTAGAATCCCATTGGAAGTGGCATGGAAATGGGGGATCCAAAGGGGAATGGTCCACATGGGGAAGCAAGGGAGGGGAGCCCCACTGATGTACATTGTTGTTGTGAATAGGAATGATGATTTACCAGCCGTGTCCAATGCACTTTTTGTTCGTCGTGACCCCCCCCCCTTTATTTTGGATAGCTTTGCTGGAAAGCAAACGACATGTTTGCGAACTCTTGAAGTCAAAGAGAAGGGAGAGGAACCCACATGTACAGAATGAGGACTTTGGGGTGCAATGCAGCCCAGGCAGAAGGACAGGTGGCTTTCCCTTCCTGCTGGATGTAGACAGACACCCCTCCACTTCACTTGCTTTTCCCTCCTGTACAGACACCCTGATGAGCATGATCCTGAACATAGGAATGTCCTCCTTCCCTTAGACTCCCCGGCATGCGCGTTGTTGACAGAAACAATGTTTGGGGGCTTGTTTTGCATTGTATCTTGCAATGAGTCTTCTTCTCCTCCTCCTCCTCCTTCTTCTCTGGAGGGATCTCTCTCTCCACCTTAAATTATGAAACTAGGCGTCCAAATAATTATTTTCTCATTAAAAGATGTTCAAGATGGTCTTCCCTTGGTCTTCTGGTTGTTTTTGTTGCTTCTCCGAAAAAAAGGGGCTGGTGGGGTGCGTTAATTTATGCAAATGTTATGCAAAAATGGAGAGCACCTAAGTCAACAAGTGTGTGGTGTTTTCTTTCTTCTTGAATGGTGTTGAATGGATTTCTCTGGAGAGAGAACAAGGAAAACAGCCTCCAGAAGGAGCAGAGAGGTACACTTTCCTCCCCACTTTTATATATTATATTATATTATATTTACAAAATTTACAAAGGCTGGAGATATCTTGATTTTTCCTATCCTTCACCTGATATATATATATTATGATATATATATATATATAAATATATCCTCTTCCCTCTCTCTCTCTCTCTCTCTCTCTCTCTCTCATAGAGATAATAATATATATATATATATATATATATATATAGAGAGAGAGAGAGAGAGAGAGAGAGAGAGGATATATTTATATATATATATCATAATATGTGTGTGTGTGTGTTGTGTGAGAAAAATCCTCTCCTTCACCTGCATTAGATAGATAGATAGATAGATAGATAGATAGATAGATAGATAGAGATAGATAGATAGATAGATAGATAGATAGATAGATAGATAGATAGATAGATAGATAGATAGATAGGACCTAAGTCAACAAGTGTGTGGTGTTTTCTTTCTTCTTGAATGGTGTTGAATGGATTTCTCTGGAGAGAGAACAAGAAAAACAGCCTCCAGAATGAGCAGAGGTATACTTTCCTCCCTCTTTTATATTATATTATATTTATATTATATTACATATATAATTTTTTTTACAAAGGCTGGAAATATCTTGATTTTTCCTTCCCTTCACCTAAATTTATATATATATATATATATATATAGAGAGAGAGAGAGAGAGAGAGAGAGAGAGAGAGGGTTATATATAATATATTATATATATATATAATAATGTGTGTGTGTGTGTTGTGTGAGAAAAATCCTCTCCTTCACACACACATATATATATAACATACACACACACACATATATATATAGGTGAAGGAAAGGAAAAATCCTCACCTTCACCTGCATATATATTATATATATATATATATATATAGAGAGAGAGAGAGAGAGAGGATATATTTATATATATATCATAATATGTGTATGTGTGTGTTGTGTGAGAAAAATCCTCTCCTTCACCTGCATTATATAGATAGATAGATAGATAGATAGAGAGAATATATATATATATATATATATTACTGGAATATATTTGACCTCACCCGCATATTATATATATATTATATATAATATCCGTCTTTCTGATGTAAATGAAACTCAATTGCATATATTACAACCAGCAGATTAGGATTGATTTATCATATATATATATATATATATATATATATAGAGAGAGAGAGAGAGAGAGAGAGAGAGAGAGAGAAGACTTATAGATATTATGATAGATATATAGATATTGTAATTGTAGCTATATTATAGCCCAGGGTTGCTATAAAATAATCTATATATGCAGAGTGCAGGGAAGGATTTTTCTCGACACAACACACCATACCATGAGATATATATATAAATTTATCCCCTCTCTCTCTCTGTATATATATATATAATATATATGCAGGTGAAGGTGAGGATTTTTCCTTTCCTTCACCTATATATATATGTGTGTGTGTGTATGTTATATATATATGTGTGTGTGTGTGTGTGTGTGTGTGTGTGTGTGTGTGTGTGTGTGTAATACGCAGGTGAAGGAAAGGAAAAATCCTCACCTTTATCCTGTATATTATATATATATATAGAGAGAGAGAGAATATATATATGAAAGGAAGAAAGAGGAAGGAAAAAAGGGAGGAGAGAAGGAAGAGGAAGAAGGAGAGAGAAGGAAAGAAAAAAGGGAAGGGAGGAAAGGAGAAGGAAGAAGAGAAAGAAGGAGAGAAAGAGGGAGGGAAAGAAATAAAGAGAAGGAAGGATGGGAGCAAAAAGCTAAGGAAGGAAGTAAACAGGTAGAGAAGGAAGAAAGGAAAGAAGAAAAGGAAATGAAGGAAGGAGTGAAAGAAGGAGAGAAAGAGGGAGAGAAGGTTGGCCACAGCAACGCGTGGCGGGTACAGCTATATATATATTATATATATATATATTATATATATATATATATTAGGCCTGGGTAACAACGGAAAAATTTGTTTCTAAAATCGATTTGTATTTGGGGTTTTTTTTTTTCGATATTTAAAATAATTACAAAATTTTCCTTTTAAAAAGTTCGATATTTACGAAATTTCGTAAATGGAAAAAAATAAAAATTAACGAATCGATTTCCGAAACAATAACGAATCGATTCGTTAATGGCGGACGCGACCGTGAAATACGCTAAAAAACCTCCAAAACCTTCTGAAGCTTCCCTCTCCCTCTGTTGTTGACTGTTGGTGTGATATTATAATTTTTTTTTCACTAATTAAACCATAAAACTGGCCCAGACATGCGGAAATAATAACGAAACGACCTCAAAACAATAACGAAACGAATACAATATCGAAATACGAAGCATTTACAAAACGTTTTTGAAAATTCGTTTTTTTAAATAATTGCTCCAGAATGGTTCGTTATCGTTTTGTAATTGAAAAAATTAACGAATTATTAACGAATTACGAATTAACGAAACGAAACCGCCCAGCCCTAATATATATATATATATATATGTGTGTGTGTGTAATACACAGGTGACGGAAAAGAAAAATCCTCATCTTCACCTGCATATTATATATATACATATATATATAGAGAGAGAGAGAGAGACAGAGAATACATATATATAATGTGTGTGTGTGTGTGTATAAAATGCAGGTGAAGAAGAGGAAAAATCATCTCCTTCACCTTCATTATATAAATAGATAGATAGATATAGATATAGATATTTCCAGCCTTTGTAATACAAGGTATTACATCTCAAATCTCATAATGTGTGTATTTCTATGTATTCATATGTGTGTGTATATAGATAAATGTACACATATGTACACAGTCAGTATGAACACACATCTATAGTATACATACATACACATGCCCACGCAGTTGATCTGTTCTTTAATATTAATAATAATATATGATATGTCAAATGATAACATTGTATTATTAATATTAATGAACAGATCAACTGTGTGGGTATGTGCATATATACATATATTTGTGTGTATGTATGTGTGTGTGTATATATATATATATATGCTTCAAATAATAATATTGTATTATTATTGCTATTAAAGAACAGATCGACTGTGTGTGTACATATACACACACATACACACGCATATATATATATATATATATATATATATATATATATATATATATCTATCTATCCCCGGATAAGAATAATGTATTATTAATATTATATTAATATTAAAGAACAGATCAACTGTGTGTATGTGCATATATATGTGTGTATATATGTATATGCATGTATACTATATGTGTATAATGCTGTATATACTATAGATATGTGTGTTCATCCTTTCTGTGTGTGTGTGTATATATATATATATGATCACACACACACATAAATACATACACACACATAGGTATATATGAACACATATGAACACACACATTATATATACACACACATATAAATACATAAATACACACACATAATATATGAACACAGATATAAATACATATAAACACACATTATGTATATATACACACACACATACATACACATACATAAATATACACACGTAGATATATATCTGGACACATATATAAATACATATAAACACACACGAATTACACACACACACACACACACACACACATATGTATGCATATATGCACATGCACATACCCACTATGTGTGTGTATAGAATCCTAGAATCAAAGAGTTGGAAGAGACCTCTTGGGCCATCCAGTCCAACCCCATTCTGCCAAGAAGCAGGAATATTGCATTCAAATCACCCCTGACAGATGGCCATCCAGCCTCTGTTTCAAAGCCTCCACCACACTCCGGGGCAGAGAGTTCCACTGCTGAATGGCTCTCACAGTCAGGAAGTATGTATATATGCAGGTGAAAGAGAGGGGGGAGAAAGGCGGGGTATAAATATAGGAAATAAATAAATAAATGCACATAGATATATATATAAACAAACATATAAATATATATAAACACACATTATGCATGCACACATACACACACACTCATATATACATAAACACATATAGATATATATATCTGGACACATATATATAAATACATATAAAAACACACACATTATATATATGCATACAGACACACATACATACATGCAGACACATGAACACACATATAAATACATATAAACACATTATGTATATACACATACACACACACTCATATACATATATACATATATACACACACACATAGATATATATCAGCACATATATAAATACATATAAAAACACACACATTATATATATGTATATGTATATGTATATATATATATATAATGTGTGTGTTTTTATATGTATTTATATATGTACATATATACATACACACACATAGTGGGTATGTGCATGTGCATATATACATACATATGTGTGTGTATATATATATACACACACACACACATTATATATATAAATACATAACTGCACACACATAGATATATATGAACAGATAAATGCACACATTATATATACACATACACATACACACACATATATGGAACAAATGATAATACTTGAATATTCATTAATTTAATTTAATTCTATTAATGATAATACTTAAATATTCATTAATTAATTTAATTCTATACTGCTGAGAATGGCGGTATAGAAGCATAGCAAATAATAAATATTATGATACATAATTTCAAAACATTAAGAAGGAGGGATGCAGAAAGAGAGAGAATGAGATACCTGAAGGATGGACGAAGAAAAGCAAGGAAAGAAGGAAGGAAGGAAGGGGAAAATGTGAAGCCTGGAAGAGTCTGCATTGCTTTATTTTAAACTCACAAAGAATTATTTCACAAATAGGTTTCAGTTACAGGATAGAGGAGAAAAAGAAGGAAGGAAGGAAGGAAGGAAGGAAGGAAGGAAGGAAGGAAGGAAGGAAGGAAGGAAGGAAGGAAAGAAGGAAGGAAGGAAGGAAAGGAGGGCGAGGGGAGGGAGAGGCCAGGCTGGCTCCTCTGCAAAGCCTTGGAAGGGCCTATATTGGTTTCTTTTAAACCAACAACAAATTATCTAATTAATATGTTTCAATTACAGCCTGTGAAAAGGGGGCTTGGGACCCCCGCCGGGCCCCACAATGGCCTCCCCGGGTCCCCCCACAATCCCTCCACAGCTGTGGCTTTATCCCTCTCCAAAGGCCTGCTCTTTGGGAAGGGAAGGGAAGGCGCACACAAAACACACAGGCTTACACACCAAAGAAAAGAAGAGAAAAGAAAGTCTAAAAGGAAGGAAAGAAAAAGGTAAACAACTTCTTTGGTCTCTCTGAGATCTACTAAAACAAAAAAACTCCCAACAAATTCGAGGTGCAGAAATGATGAAAGTTGAGTGCCAAGTGAGTTGAGTGCGGAAAAAGAAGAAAAGAAAGCAAGAAAGAGAGAGAGAGAGAGAAAAATAGAAGGAAGGAGGAAAGGGAAGGAAAATAGTTTTTTTCTAGTAACTCCTTCAATCAATCAATCTAAAGTCAGAACTTCAGAAATGATGGAAGTTGACCTTGTGCCAAGTGAGTTGAGTGGGAAAAAGAAAAGAAAGAAAGAAAGAAAGAAAGAAAGAAAGAAAGAAAGAAAGAGAAAAATGGAAGGAAGGAGGAAAGGGAAGGAAAATAGTTTTTTTCTAGTAACTCCTCCAATCTATCAATCTATCTATCTATCTAAAGATAGAACTTCAGAAATGATGAAATTTCGCCTTGTGCCAAGTGAGTTGAGTGGGGAAAAAGAAAAGAAAGAAAGAGAGAGAGAGAGAGAGAGAGAGAGAAATGGAAGGAAGGAGGAAAGGGAAGGAAAATAGTTTTTTTCTAGTAACTCCTTCAATCTATCTATCTATCAATCTATCTATCTAAAGATAGAACTTCAGAAATGATGAAAGTTCGCCTTGTGCCAAGTGAGTTGAGTGGGGAAAAAGAAGAAAGAAAGAAAGAAAGAAAGAAAGAAAGAGAAAAATGGAAGGATATAACGAATTTTTTGAAAGTTTGGTTAGAGTTCTGAAATTTTCACCACCATTTAGAACCATGGATCACACATGCCTAATAGATAGATAGATAGAGAGAGAGAGAGAGAGAGAGATAGTAAGACAGACAGACAGACAGACAGACAGATAGATGAGAGTCAGAACTGCAGAAATGATGAAAGTTTGTTTTGTGCCAACTTTG
>NW_026844367.1:34904377-34906877 GCF_025583915.1 Anolis sagrei ordinatus | reverse complement strand
GGACAGAACCAATTAGGAACAGCCATTTATAATGAAATTTTGAAAGATAGAGAGAGATAGTTAGATAGATAGATAGATAGATAGATAGATAGATAGATAGATAGATAGTCAGAACTGCAGAAATGATGGAAGTTTGTTCTCTGTCAACTTTGGAATTTGGGAGAGACAAAATGAAAAGCAGAAGAATCATAGAATCATAGAATCATAGAATTTAAGAGTTGGAAGAGACCTCATGGGCCATCCAGTCCAACCCCCTGCCAAGAAGCAGGAACATCGCATTCAAATAACCCCCGACAGATGGCCATCCAGCCTCTGTTTAAAAGCTTCCAAAGAAGGAGCCTCCACCACACTCCGGGGCAGAGAGTTCCACTGCTGAACGGCTCTCACAGTCAGGAAGTTCTTCCTCATGTTCAGATGGAATCTCCTCTCTTGTAGTTTGAAGCCATTGTTCCGCGTACTAGTCTCCAGGGAAGCAGAAAACAAGCTTGCTCCCTCCTCCCTGTGGCTTCCTCTCACATATTTATACATGGCTATCATATCCCCTCTCAGCCTTCTCTTCTTAGGCTAAACATGCCCAGCTCCTTAAGCCGCTCCTCATAGGGCTTGTTCTCCAGACCTTTTATCATTTTAGTCGCTCTCCTCTGGACACATTCCAGCTTGTCAATATCTCTCTTGAATTGTGGTGCCCAGAATTGGACACAATATTCCAGGTGTGCTCTAACCAAAGCGGAATAGAGGGGTAGCATTACTTCCTAGATCTAGACACTATGCTCCTATTGATGCAGGCCAAAATCCCATTGGCTTTTTTTGCCGCCACATCACATTGTTGGCTCATGTTTAACTTGTTGTCCACGAGGACTCCAAGATCTTTTTCACCCGTCCTGCTCTCGAGCCAGGCATCGTCCCCCATTCTGTATCTTTGCATTTCATTTTTTCTGCCAAAGTGGAGTATCTTGCATTTGTCACTGTTGAACTTCATTTTGTTAGTTTTGGCCCATCTCTCTAATCTGTCAAGATCGTTTTGAATCCTGCTCCTGTCCTCTGGAGTATTGGCTATCCCTCCCAATTGGTGTCGTCTGCAAACTTGATGATCCTGCCTTCTAGCCCTTCATCTAAGTCATTAATAAAGATGTTGAATAGACAGGTGGCTTGCCCTATGATTGCAAACTATAACAGGAAGCCACCCTGCTGCAAAATCCCAAGCCTGGGATTGCAAACCAACATTTAATTCAAAGCAAATAAAATTGGAGCTCCTGGAACAGCTGTTCCAGAACAAGGATTATTGTTGTTGTTGTTGTTGTTGTTATTATTAGATAGAGTCAAAACTGCAGAAATGATGAAAGTTTGTTCTGTGCCAACTTTGGAATTTGGGAGAGACAAAATGCCAAGCAGAAAAAGAAGAAAAGCAGTGAGGAAAACAGCTTTTCTGGCCTCCCAACTTGCTCCAAGAAAACAACAACAAAACCCGAGCTGCAGAAATGATGGAAGTGCCAAGTTTGGAAGCTGGGAGAGAAAATGAAGAGAAAGAAAGAAGAAAAGCAAGCCAAGGAGAGCTCCTTCCCTCCCTCTCTGGGTCCAGACAAGCCGCCCTCTTCCCCTTCCTTTGGGGGCTTCATTTCCACCCCAAAAGAAGAGTCCGAAAAGGGTGGGGGGCTGTGAAAAGGCTTCCCATTGAAAAGCATTAAACAAATATATTAGAATCCTGTCACTTTCTCCAATGGACTAGATCAAAAAACAGGGTCCCAGGGCACTTCATTGACTTGAATAGAGAAAGGCAGAGAATGGGGAAGCCAGACCATGGGCCACCGATGTAGATTTAGCCGAGGGACCCCCCCCCCCTTCTTCCATCCATCCCTCCTCCTCCTCTTTCACCCCTTCTTTTTCTTTCTTTTTCCAGGAGACAAAAAGCTTGCATTTTCACAAACACATTTCTCACTCCAGCACTAGGAAACCACCCTTGAAACTCTGCTGGAATTTCAATGCACTTTCTTTTCTTCCTCCCTCCCCCTGCCTTTCTTTTCTTCCTCCCCCCCTTTTCTTTCCTTCTGTCTTTCTTTCTTTCTTTTCTCATTCCTATTTTGAAGTGGGGAAGGCCGGAGATGGGAGCCTTGTTTGCACAGTGGAGCAAGTTTGCATTGGCATCTCTTTTGGTGGGTGGAAGGAAAAAAAGAGAGGAAAAGCTGAGTGTTTGAAAAGATTTATGGCAAGGGAAAGAGAAGGGAGGGAAGGGGAGGAAAACAAACAAACAAAGAGAGAGAGAAAGGGAATCGCATGCATCTACACTCCAGAATGAATGCAGTTTGACATCACTTGAACTGTTAGGGATTCATGGAAGTTGTTCCGGTACGCCTGTACCAGGAGCTCCAACTTTATTTGCTTTGTATTACATGTTTGTTTGCAGCCCCAGGTTTCAGGGATTCTTCCTTTGGTTGCAGTCATAGGGCAAGTCACCTGTCCATCATCGTTAAGTTAACTGCAGATAGGTGGCTTCCTTTGGTTG
>NW_026844367.1:34880533-34903778 GCF_025583915.1 Anolis sagrei ordinatus | reverse complement strand
GCCGACTTTTCAGTCAGCAAGTTCAGCAGCTCAGCAGTTCAACCCGCTGCACCACTGGGGGCTCCAATACAGCATTACGGCAATTTCTGTTGAAAACATACTAGTAAATGTAGAGGGTGAACTACTCATTGGTGCCTTCAAAGTACCCCTGAAATTGTGGAAACAGCAAGGATGCTTACAGATGCAACACTGGTTGCACACTTTTGGCATTCGCTGGAAGTGTGGCTTGCTGCGGACATGGGAGCGGATCTTCTGTGTTGCTGTTCCTAGCCTGGGGAACTCCCTCCCACAGGAGGTTCACTTCCCCACTCTTGGCTCTCTTTCTGTGGGCAGGCAAAGGCTGCTTTGAGCCTTTAGCTCTTAATTCTTCTGGCAAAAAAAGCATTTTAATGTGCCAACCTGTGTTTTTATCACTTTTTCATTGTGCATTAACTGTTTTCCAACTTTGCTCTTTTAATAGCATAGAATCATAGAATCAAAGAGTTGAAAAAGATCTCATGGGCCATCCAGTCCAACCCCATTCTGCCAAGAAGCAGGAATATTGCATTCAAATCACCCCTGACAGATGGCCATCCAGCCTCTGTTTAAAAGCTTCCAAAGAAGGAGCCTCCACCACACTCCAGGGCAGAGAGTTCCACTGCTGAACGGCTCTCACAGTCAGGAAGTTCTTCCTCATGTTCAGATGGAATCTCCTCTCTTGTAGTTTGAAGCCATTGTTCCGAGTCCTAGTCTCCAGGGAAGCAGAAAACAAGCTTGCTCCCTCCTCCCTGTGGCTTCCTCTCACATATTTATACATGGCTATCATATCTCCTCTCAGGCTTCGCTTCTTCAGGCTAAACATGCCCAGCTCCTTAAGCCGCTCCTCATAGGGCTTGTTCTCCAGACCCTTGATTGTTTTAGTCGCCCTCTTTCTCTGGACACATTCCAGCTTGTCAATATCTCTCTTGAATTGTGGTGCCTTGAATTGGCATGACTTATTTAATATTTTTCAACCTGTATTTGATCAGGCTTTAGCTGTGCTTTGTTTCAAGCTGCATGGAGTCCCATGTTAGAAGAAAGGTGGGATATAAATCATTGGCTCCAACTGCACTGTAATTATGTGAGTTCAGATTTATAACAAAAAGCACCGTGTAGGTTCTCATTTATATTTAGGTCTAGTATGTTACTCGTGTAGAGTCTGGAGGGGAAAAGGGAGAGAATGCGATGCTCACAATTTCCTGCCGCCGAGTGGAAACCCAGAAAGATAGATGTGAGTCCTCTTAATAGCCTCCCAGACTGTGGTTTTCCGCAGAGAACCTCATTTACTGTGAATTTCTTTTCCATCTCCAGCCTTCAGAACAACGGATTCCATCCCCTTTACTTACCTAGGTAGGGAGCGTGCTTTAGGATTCCTTAATTAAGGTCAGCAATTGGCTCCAGGCCTAGGAGATGGAAAAGGCGCGACGGAGGAGCAGAACATTTATTAAGTGGAACACGCTCCCCTGGCTCTCTTTGGTCAATCTGTCCTTTTGAATTTGAGAGATAAAAACCACTCAACCTCACAAGCCAGTCCTGTTCTTTGCACAGTGCCAGGAGGCAGCAAACTGCAGGCAGCTATTCAAAAGCCATCTCATCTGAAGTCGTTTCTTCCCTTTCTTTTTTACTAGGGGCTCTCCGGAAAGCTTCCCAGGTTCCTGGAGGCTGATAAATAGGTAATTCGTTTGCTTGGATGAGGTAATGATTTAGCAAAGGGGGAAAAAATAAACAGGGATCAGCTGTCCCTTCAGTGTTCAGTGAGTGTTCTCTGGTCACCAACAAAATGCGATCCTTAGTAGCAGCATCGACAAAGATGCTCATCGGCATCAATTGGGTTAATATCTGTACAGTAAGTTTATGTCGTGTACAGAAAGTGTATCATAATAAATTGCAGCAAGTTCTTGGTGATATGGGAATACCAAATCACCTTGTCTGTCACCTGAGGAATCTGTGTAAAGACCCAGTAGCAACAGTAAGAACTGACCATGGAACAACAGACTGGTTCAAGGTTGGGAAAGGCGTACAGCAGGGTTATATAGTATACTCTCACCCAACCTATTCAACACATCATGCGACGTGCAGGACTTCATGAATCTAAGACTGGAGTTAAAATGGCTGGAAGAAACACTAACAACCTTAGATATGCAGATGATACCACTTTGATGGCCAAAATCAAGGAGGAGATGAGGAGCCTTCTAACCAAGGTGGAAGGAGAAAGGGAAAAAGCTGGGTTGCTGTTAAACATATAAAAACACCAAGATTCTGGCAACCAGACTGTTTGACAACAGGCAAATAGAGGGAGAAAACATGGAGGCAGCGACAGATGTTGTATTTCTAGGTGCTAAGATGACAGCAGATGCAGGCTGCAGCCAGGAAATTGGGAGACATTTAGTTCTTGGGAGGAGAGCAATGACCAATCTCGATAAAATAGTGAAGAGTAGAGACATCACACTGGCAACAAAGATCCACATAGTTAAAGCAATGGTATTCCCTGTAGTAACCTATGGAGCTGGACCATAAGGAAGGCTGAGCAAAGGAAGATAGATACTTTTGAACTGTGGTACTGGAGGAAAATTCCAATAATGCCTTGGACTGCAAGATCAAACCAGTCTATACTCCAGGAAATAATGCCCAACTGTTCATTGGAGGGAAGGATATCAGAGGCAAAGATGAAGTACTTTGGCCACATAATGAGGAGACAGGAAAGCTTGGAGAAGATGATGATGCTGGGGAAAATGACTTAAATCAAGAAACAGTTTTCTAAGATCTACAGAGACACTCTCTGGAACACCCCAGCAAGCGAGAGTCCAAAAGTGGCAGGCTCAAACCCAGAACCTCAATCCATGCCTGATACCAAATGAGAGACTCCCCCTGGGCACACAGAAGACTAGGCGACTTGGAAGGCGCTGAACAGACTGCGCTCTGGCACCACGAGATGCAGAGCCAACCTTCAAGAAATGGGGCTACAAAGTGGAATCCACGACATGCGAGTGTGGAGAAGAGCAAACCACTGACCACCCTGCTGCAATGCAACCTGAGCCCTGCCACATGCACAATGGAGGACCTTCTTGCGGCAACACCAGAGGCACTCCAAGTGGCCAGATACTGGTCAAAGGACATTTAATCAAATACCAAGCTTGCAAACTGTGTTTTTGTATGCATGTTTGTTTGTTCTGTTAAAAATGTAATACAATTTATTTTATTTATTTATTTAGCAATTTTGTATACCGGTCTTCTCCCCTCTATCGGGGGACTCGGGCCGGTTTCCAACAATAAAATCACAAAACAATCATTAAAAACATCATATAACATATTCAATTAAAACGTTATAACAGCAAAATGCAATCACATAATAACAATGGTCAGTCGTCATAGTGAATTCGTTGTCCATCATTCATCGTCATCTATCCGATCACAGAAATATTGATTCACTCGTCGAAAGCCAAACCCCATAGCCGTTTTCTGAACGACAGAATGGAGGGGGCCGTTCTGATCTCCAGGGGGAGAGAGTTCCAGAGTCGAGGGGCCACCACCGAGATGGCCCTGTCCCTTGTCCCCACCAGACGCACCTGAGAGGCCGGTGGGACCGAGAGCAGGGCCCCTCCAGATGATCACCCGTTTTCTGAACGACAGAGTGGAGGGGGCAGTTCTGATCTCCAGTGGGAGAGAGTTCCAGAGTCGAGGGGCCACCACCGAGAAGGCCCTGTCCCTCGTCCCCACCAGACGCCGGTGGGGCCGGTGGGACCGAGAGCAGGGCCCCTCCAGACGATCTTAACAACCCTTTTTCTGAACGACAGAATGGAGGGGGCAGTTCTTATCTCCAGTGGGAGAGAGTTCCAGAGTTGAGGGGCCACCACCGAGAAGGCCCTGTCCCTCGTCCCCACCAGACGCGCCTGAGAGGCCGGTGGGACCGAGAGCAGGGCCCCTCCAGACGATCTTAACAACCCTTTTTCTGAACGACAGAATGGAGGGGGCAGTTCTTATCTCCAGTGGGAGAGAGTTCCAGAGTTGAGGGGCCACCACCGAGAAGGCCCTGTCCCTCATCCCCACCAGACGCACCTGAGAGGCCGGTGGGACCGAGAGCAGGGCCCCTCCAGATGATCTTAACAACCTAGATGGTTCATAGGGGAGAATACGTTCAGACAGGTAAACGGGGCCGGAGTCGTTTAGGGCTTTATAGGTTAACACCAGCACTTTGAATTGTGCTCGGAAGCTAATTCTACTACTACTAGTAGAAAGGTAAAGGTAGTCCCCTGACATTAAGTCCAGTCATGTCTGACTCTGGGGTGTGGTGCTCATCTCCATTTCTAAGCCAAAGAGCCAGCGTTGTCCGTAGACACCTCCAAGGTCATGTGGCCGGCATGACCTACTACTACTACTACTACTACTACTTATTATTATTATTATTATTATTATTATTATTATTATTCTACTGCACCGTAGGTCTTGGTCTGAGCATTGGTCCATAAGTGCAGAGATCAGGGTTCTGTTCAGCCATGATCTTAAGGAAGTCACACTCTCTCAGCCTTAGCAGGGCGAAATTGGAACACATCTGGCGTCTACATTGTGGAATCAATACCCTTCGACAGCGCTTTAACTGCCATGGCTCAATGCTATGGGACTGAACCACTCATTGTGTTGCCTCTTCTTGCAGCAACTCAAACAGAAACCAAATCAAGTCAGAAAGGGACAACCAATGGGAAAGAATTTGGAACAAGCAAACATAAAGGGGCTGAGATGTCTCATTAGGGTGTTCTTTGCACGCGCAAAAGTGCTTCGCTGTGCACTCCTTCTCGGCTTCTTCACATCATGCATCAAGAAGCAACTCCCAGCTGCAACAACCCAAGGCGCTGCTCAGGGAAAGCGGTTGCAATCCTTCACTTTGGTTTGCTTTGTTTCCAAAAGCTAACAGACGCTCTCCCCTCCGCCACACACACATCTGCCCGCTCTTTATTTATTCATTCATGTGTTTATTCAACTAGGCTTTCCTTTGAAAGGTTGCGGAAATTTGAACAGGTTTGTGGCATCTAGTTTTCCAAAAACATAATCCAAGCTTCCCCACAAAAAGGCCAGGATTCCCTTCCTTCCCTCCCTCATGCACCCTTTTTCCTTCTTTCCTTCCTTTTTTCTTTTCTCCTTCCTTCCTACCTCCCTTCTTTTTCCCCTTTCACTTTTCATCCTTTTTTATTCCTTCCTGCCTTCCCTCCTTCCCTTGCCTCATCCTTTATCCTCCCATTCCTTCTCCTTTTACCTTCCTTCCTTCTTTGTTTCCTTCTCTTTTCCCTCCTTCCCTTTTTTCCTCCCTTCCTTCCCTTCCCTTCCCTTCCCTTTCCTTCCCTTCCCTTCCCTTCCTTCCTTCCCTTCCCTTCCCTTCCCTTCCCTTCCCTTTCCCTTCCCTTCCCTTCCTTCCCTTCCCTTCCCTTCCTTCCCTTCCTTCCCTTCCCTTCCCTTCCCTCCCTTCCTTCCCCCTTCTTTCTTCTTCTCCTTCCTTCCTTCTTTCCCTTCCCTCTCCTTCTTTCCTTTCTTTCCTTCCTTCCCTCTTTCTCCTTTTCTTGGCTGGGTGTCGGAGAGGCCACCGCCTCTTTGCTTTCATTCTGTTTTACTTTTTCTTTCCTTCCCTCTCCTCATAACTTTTCATTTTCCTATCTCTTTTTCATTCCTTTCTCTCTCTTCCTTCTTCCCTTTTCCTTTCCTTTTTCCTCTTTTTTCAGAGGGCAACTTTACACACACACAGTGTTGCCTGGGTGTTGAAGGGACATTGCCTCACTGCTTTCATCTCTTCTTTCTCTTTCCCTCCCCTCATCCCTTCTTCCCCTTCCTTCCTTCCCTTCCCTTCCCTTCCCTTCCCTTCCCTTCCCTTCCCTTCCCTTCCCTTCCCTTCCCTTCCCTTCCCTTCCCATCCTTCTTTACTTCCTTCTTTACCCTCTCTCCTTGTCTATCCTTTCTTTCTTTCTTTCTTTCTTTCTTTCTTTCTTTCTTTCTTTCTTTCTTTCTTTCTTTCTTTCCTGTTATTTCCTTTCCTTTCCTTTCCATCCTTCTTTACTCCCTTCTTACCATCTCTCCTTCTTACCCTTTCTCCTTGTCTTGTCCTTTCTTTCTTTCTTTTCCTTTTTTCTTTCTTTCTTTCTTTCTTTCTTTCTTCTTTTTTCTTTCCTTTCCTTCTTTCCTTTCCTTTCCTTTCCATCCTTCTTTACTCCCTTCTTACCATCTCTCCTTCTTACCCTTTCTCCTTGTCTTGTCGTTTCTTTCTTTTTTCTTTTTCTCTTCTTTCTTTCTTTCTTTTCTTTCTTTCTTCTTTCTTCCTTCCTTCCTTCTTTCCTTTCCTTTCCTTCTCCTTTTCTCCCTTCCTTTATTTCCTGCTCCTCCCTCCTTTCCTTCCTTCCTTTCCTCTCCTCCCTTCTTTTCTCCCTTATCTTATTTCTTTCTTTCTTTCTTTCTTTCTTTCTTTCTTTCTTTCTTTCTTTCTTTCTTTCTTTCTTTCTTTCTTTTCTTCTTTCCTTTCCTTTCCTTTCCTTTCCTTTCCTTTCCTTTCCTTTCCTTTCCTTTCCTTTCCTTTCCTTTCCTTTCCTTTCCTTTATTCTTCCTTCTTTGCTTCCTTCATACCCTCTCTTTTTCTTCCCTTTTGTCCTTCCTCCCTCCCTCCCAACCTTCTCTCTTTTCCTCCTCTCTTCCCTTCCCTTCTCTTCTCTTTCCCCTTTCTCTTTCCTTGCTTTTATCAATCCATCCTACCTTCCCTCCTTCCTCCTTCCTCCTTCTCCTTTCCTTCCTTCTATCTATCTCTTTCTCTCTACATTTACATCCTACTCTCTCTCTCAAGATCTCAAAGGGTCACTAACAGAACCAACCCAATTTAAAGCCCACAACATCCAACTGGCCTTCCTCATTCCAAGTTTTTGACTTTTTACAGATTTGAAGATTTGCAGATGTGACCTTGTGCAATTCTATGGCCAGATCCCACCGACAGAGATCCGGCCTTGTGTGCAGAAGGCCACACGGTTGTGGATCCGAACCCTCTCCTCGCCGTCCATCCCTGAAACGCTTCCTTGATTATAGGCTTTGCTAAATATCGGCATTTAATTCCCTGCCCGCCGTGTTGTCTTTTCCAGGGCTGGGTGCTTTATTAAGTAGTAAGCGGCCTGTTTTGCATTAATTAGAGCATCTCCTCTGAGAGATGTGCGAGCCAAGAATAATATTCGGCTCCCGCTTCCTTTCCTTGTGCCCTACTTTGGAAATTGCCATAGACAAGGCACACAAAACGCTCGACGTAAAGGGCTTATTTGTCAATATTGACTTAGATGTGTTTTCTTCACAATTAACACACACATACATTCGCAATTTGCATCTTTTAAGTTGCATCTCCTCTTCCATTTTCTCTCACACTGTGCATGGGGAATAGCTATATAGATATTATATACACATGAATCTGAGCTTTTTTTGTTTCCTATTGCCCTAGTTCCATTTATTCCGATACAGATATATCTCCCTTAACTTAGGGCCCATCTACACCTCCATATAAAATCCATATTGAACTGGATTATATGGTGGTGTAGACTCATATAATCCAATTCAAAGCAAATAATGCGGATTTATCTGCATTGATAATGTGGATTATATGGCAGTTTTATAAAGCTTCCTCATCCTCGGCATTTCTTTTAGCAACATCTGCATTAGGAACATTAATGACACACATTTGTCTTGAGCCATGGCTGCCAAACTGATGTCAAACTGTGTTAATTCTGCCATGAAGATGCACCCTTGGAGGTCTCCATCCATGAAGTCATCATAAGTTAAACCCAACTCAATAGGAACCAATGACAACCATGTCTTGAGCCATGGCTGCCAAAGTGGTGTCAAACTGTGGTAATTCTGCTGTGTAGACACACTCTAGGAAGTCTAATTCTGCCGTGTTGATGCACTCTTGGAGGTCTCCATCCATGAGGTCACCATAAGTTGAAGTCAACTCAATAGGAACCAATGACAACAATGTCTTGAGCCATGGCTGCTAAAGTGCTGTCAAACTGTATTAAGTCTGCTGTGTAGGCACATTCTTGGAGGTCTCCATCCATGAGGTCACCATAAGTTGAACCCAACTCAATAGGAACCAATGACAACGTCTTGAGCTATGGCTGCCAAAGTGTTGTCAAACTGTGTTAAGTCTGCTGTGTAGGCACACTCTTGGAGGTCTCCATCCATGAGGTCACCATAAGTTGAAGTCAACTCAATAGGAACCAATGACAACAATGTCTTGAGCCATGTCTGCCAAAGTGGTGTCAAACTGTGTTAATTCTGCCATGTGGACACACTCTTTAAGATCTAATTCTGCCGTGTTGTCACACTCTTGGAGGTCTCCATCCATGAGATCACCATAAGTTGAACTCAACTCAGTGGGAACCAATGACAACAACATCTTGAGCCATGGCTGCCAAAGTGGTGTCAAACTGTGGTAATTCTGCTGTGCAGACACACTCTAGGAGGTCTAATTCTGCCGTGTTGATGCACTCTTGGAGATCTCCACCCATGAGGTCACCATAAGTTAAACTCAACTCAATAGGAAAGAATGACAACAATGTCTTGAGCCATGGCTGCCAAAGTGTTGTCAAACTGTGTTAAGTCTGCTGTGTAGGCACACTCTTGGAGGTCTCCATCCATGAGGTCACCATAAATTGAACTCAACTCAATAGGAACCAATGACAACCATGTCTTGAGCCATGGCTGCCAAGGTGGTGTCAAACTGTGTTAATTCTGCCGTGTTGACGTACTCTTGAAGGTCTCCATCCATGAGGTCACCATATGTTGAACTCAACTCAATAGGAACCAATGACAACAACGTCTTGAGCCATGGCTGCCAAGGTGGTGTCAAACTGTGATATTTCTGCTGTGTAGACACAATCTAGGAAGTCTAATTCTGCCATGTTGATGCACTCTTGGAGGTCTCCATTCATGAGGTCACCATAAGTTGAAGTCAACTCAATAGGAACCAATGACAACCATGTCTTGAGCCATGGCTACTAAAGTGGTGTCAAACTGTGTTAATTCTGCCATGTACTGCCAGGTCAGTAAATGGGAAAACTTCGATTATTCAAGATCTAATCCAGGAAGAACAAGCTGACCTGGCTTGTATAACAGAAACCTGGCTAGACGAAGGGGGAAAGGTGAACTTCTCCCAGCTCTGTCCGCCAGGTTACTCTGTGCAGCACCAACCAAGACCTGGAGGGCGGGGAGGTGGAGTCGCAGTGATCTATAAGGATTTTATCTCCCTGATCAGGTGCCCCATCCCACAGTCATCTTCTTTTGAGTGTGCCGGCTTTAGGATAGGTGACCGGGACAGGATAGTGTACCGACCACCCCGCTGCACAACAGTCTCCTTACCTGAGCTAGCAGGAGTGGTCTCGGATTTGGCGTTGAGCTCCCAACGGCTTTTAGTCCTGAGAGATTTCAACGTCCATGCTGAGACCTCTCTTTCAGGGGCAGCTCAGGACTTCATGGCCGCCATGGCAACCATGGGCCTGTCCCAATTAGTATCTGGTCCCACCCATAGTGCCGGGCACACACTGGATTTGGTTTTCTCTCAGGGATGGGATGAAGGTGACGGGGTGGAGGAGCTGACCATCGCTCCATTGCCATGGACCGATCACCACCTGATCAGGTTTAGACTTACTGTGCCTCCTAACCTCCGAAGGGGTGGTGGACCCATTAGAATGCCTTGAGCCATGGCTACCAAAGTGGTGTCGAACTGTGGTTCTAGAAGCATTATCTACTGACTAGGGCTGGGCGGTTTCGTTTCGTAATTTCGTAATTCGTTAAAAATTCGTTATTTTTTTTTATAACCAAGCGATATTGAACCATTCAGGAGCAACTAAAAAACGAAACGAATTTTTTCAATTCGTAATTGTTTCGAATTCGTTTTGTATTCGTTTCGTTATCGTTTTGAAATCGTTTCGTTATTATTTCCGCATGTCTGGGGCAAGTTTTATAGTTGTTGTTTGTTTAATCAGTGAAAAAAAATTATAAATATCACACCAACAGTCAACAACAGAGGGAGAGGGAAGCTTCAGAAGTTCCCCCTGTCCCATTTGGAGGTTTTTTAGCGTATTGCGCGGTCGCGTCTGCCATTAACGAATCGATTCGTAATTGTTTCGTAATTGTTTCGTATTGTTTTGTAATTTACGAAATTTCGTAAATATCGAACTTTTTAAAAGAAAAATTTCGGAATTCTTTTAAAAATCGAAACGCACAAACCCCCAAAAAACAAATTGATTTTAGAAACAAATAACTGTGTTAAGTCTGCTGTGTAGGCACACTCTTGGAGGTCTCCATCCATGAGGTCACCATAAGTTGAAGTCAACTCAATAGGAACCAATGAAAACAATGTATTTCTAGGCCATGGAGCCACTTCCTCAACATCCCACTGGGTTTCCCCCCAAGGAAATCCCTTTCTTCCCCGAATTGTGTGCTTTTTCTGCCTAAATAATTGTTTTAGGGACTCATCCCCATACAAACCTTGTACCGTGGGATTTGTGTTTGCATCGCACTTTTGACAAAAGCTTTCCAGAGACCAAACTTGGGGGTTTTATTTTCATCAGCAAAGGGACATCATAATGATCCACGGTTTGGGATCGAGGGAAATAGCACCACAATAAACAAGAGAAGAGGATCAACACAAACACAATGTTTGGAATGAGTTCTAAGGGCCTCGAGCGCCATGAATATTTATGGACATCAAATATAGATTGAGTATTTTTTGATCCCTATGTGTTTTTAAACAAGGGGAGTGCTATAGTTTGTGTTGGGTATACACAGCTTTGTTCATACATATCATCAAGGAAAGCAAACACAGCGTTTCTGTGCAGCTTTTTGCATTATTTCATATTGTATTACGTGCTTCTTGTACAAGGAAGAACTTGGCAATATTTGTCATGCACTCAAGTAGTAAAATACTACTTCAATGCTAGGGAGCCCATTTGTGCTGGTCAGCGACCGTAATAAAGTTTTGTCTTGCAAAGTGGTATTAATCTGCATCAATTCTACAATGTAGACGCACCCTTGGCCAACCACCTTGAGTCCACGACAGCCTCCTAGATTTATCCCTCTGTTTTAAATGAGAGTACAGGGAAGCAATGCCTCTTTCTTTGTTTTTTTTTCCCTCTCCCAAAGAGCCCTACTATGTAAATGGGAGAAAATAAATAATTAGGGGTTAGCTGATTTAATTATCTTGCAACAAAGGGAGAGCTGACAGTCCCTCTGAGCAGATAAGTCACTTTATGAATGAAGCGCATTCCGGTAACGGGAGGCGTCATGTTGCCCATCTACTTAGCCAACACTTACGTTGATGACTCTACCGAGTTTTTATTATCCATTACCTATATTATAATCCTGGAAACATAAAGTAATTGCCCCTGTTACATAAGAGCGACACGGAGGAAGGGAGGCGGCCGGGAGGATCCATCTTGAAGGGGAGGTCAGGCCTCGGGCATCATGGCAGAAGGGAAGGAGAAAGACTTGAAAGAAAGAAAGAAAGAAAGAAAGAAAGAAAGAAAGAAAGAGGAAGGGAAGGGATGGGAAGGGGAGGAAAGAAGGACAGAAGGAAGGAAGGAAAATATAAAGGAAGCAAGAAAGCAAGCAAGCAAGGAATGTATAAAGGAAGGAAGGTCTAAAGGAATGAAGGAAGGACAAAAGATAGGAAGGAAGGATGGAAAGAAGATATAAAAGAAGGAAGATGGAAGGAAGGAAGGAAGGAAGGAAGGAAGGAAGGAAGGAAGGAAGAATAGAAGACAGGAGGGAAGAATAGAAAACAGGAAAGAAGGATGGAAGGAAGATATAACAGAAGGAAGATATAAAAGAAGGAGAGAAGGAAGATATAAAGGTGGAAGGATAATATAAAGGAAGGAAGGAAGGAAGGAAGGAAGGAAGGACAGAAGATGGGAAGGAAGGATGGAAGGAAGATATAAAAGAAAGAAGACATGAAGGAAGGAAGATATAAAGGTGGAAGGATGATATAAAGGAAGGAAGGAAGACAGGAAGGAAGATAGGAAGGAAGGAAGGAGTAAAGGAATGAAGGAAGGACAGAAGATAGGAAAGATGGAAGGAAGATATAAAAGATAGGAAGATAGGAAGGAAGGAAAATATAAGGGAAAGAAGGAATGAAGATGGAAGAAAAGAAGGAAATGAGGAAGGAAGGAAGACATTCTTGTTGCTAATTGTATGCTGGAAGTTGCCCAGACCTAAATCCTATTGCTACCACCATTTGGGAGTTACTTATGACCCAAATCCTAAACGAAGATTGCATATAGTGCAAATTTGCACTAACATAGTGGGAAGTGTGCATTGCATCCGACTGCCGACGACGTTTCTTGTTCCATCATGCAAAAGCCACAGCTGTTTCATTCTCAATCTCCAACTTCCTTGTTAGGCTTGGCTTCTAGACCTTTGACCCTTTTGATAGCCTTTCTTTGGCCACCTCTCTAGCTTGCCTATCTCTTTCTTGAATTACTATGCCAGGAAGTGGAGAGAATATGATTCCAGGTGACCAAAGTGGAAGACGATGGGACAGTGACATGGGCAAACTATGGCCCTCCAGGTGTTTTGGACTCCAACTCCCACAATTCCTGTGCTTTAGACACTATTATTCTTATTAGTACAGCCTAGAATCACATTGGCCTTTTGAGCTGCTGCACCACCCTTTTGGCTCATATGGTTTAACCAGACTCCTAGATCCCATACTGCTCTCAAGCCAAATGCCACCCACTCTGTATCCCAGCACCAGAGGCGGCCCTAGGTAATTTTCAATGGTAAGCAAACAGTATTTTGACGCCCCCCCCCCCCCCAACCAATCATTGATATATATTTTCTGTTTGTCGTGGGAGTTCTGTGTGCCATATTTGGTTCAATTCCATCATTGGTGGAGTTCAGAATGCTCTTTGATTGTAGGTGAGCTATACATCCCAGTAACTACACTTGCCGCACTTGCTCCCTTGCCTGGCCCGCTTTGGGTCCAGAGGCATGCCTGAAGACCCCGGCGTGTGCACCAAAAGTCACCTCTTCTCCTGACTTTCTCCTCAGCCATTGGGACCGAGAGAGAGAGAGAGAGATAGAGGTGGAGATGCCCACCTTTCCTGAAGGTAGGCGCAAAAACAAAGGAGGGAGCGGAGGTGGGAGATACCTCCAGCCGGAGGGGCTCTCTCTCTCTCTCTCTCTTGGTCCCAATGGCTGAAGAGAAAGTCAGGAGAAGAGGTGACTTTTGGTGTGCATGCTGGGGTCTTCAGACACACCTCCGGACCCGAAGAGGGCCAGGTGCGGCGACTCCACCCCTTGGCCCACCCGCGGATTGGGGAGAGGAGGCGGGTGGAGCGCCGGTGGATCGGGAAAGGGAGCCGGTCATGGGGAAGGAATCGAACGTGGAGAAGATTGAGCACCGGCTCTGCTCGCGCACCCGGTGGCCGGGTGGAGCAGGAACGAGAGGGGCTAGGCGAGGCTCAAGGGCCCGGCCCCTTTGGGAAGAGGATCGCCCGGCAGCGAGGCAAGAAAGCCGAGGCTCCCCCCGGACTGCTAGGGCTGTTGTGAGCTGAGGGGCGCTCCTCAAGTGGCGGTCGAGGGGCATTTACAGAGGCGCCTCTGCGCCCCTGGCAAAAAAAGAGTGTTCTGCGACCGCTTACTTCGCGTAATGGACGAGCCGCCCCTGCCCAGCACTCAATTCTAGCAATTTGTGTTGCCTGGAACTGGGTCATTCCTTGCTTGGAAGTTCCTTTGCACCGTCCAGCAATACTTCTCCTGCTTTTGTGGAGACCAAACGCCTGCTGGCGTGGCACCATGCCCAGAATGAATGGTGCATCCCCAACTATTTATATTATAGAGACATGGAAGGAAGTCCTTTCCTTATCCACTTTTGCCCTGCGCATGGCTTTGACACCTGTTAAAGCAAAAAACGCAAAAAACGCAAACCAAAGGGCAAAGCACATCGTGTACTCAGTGCGTCTCTCTTGCCAAAGCAAGAGTGAGATAAAAGGGAAGGTTGTCATACAGCTGCCACTGGGAGGGGAACCAGATGGTGCTGGTATCGGAAACATATGTCGCACACGAGTGCAGCTTGCAGGCGGCGCATGCGAGGCAAGGCCCCCGAGCGAGCATCAAGGAAGCAGCTGATATCAAACGGGGATCAAAGCGGCGGAGAATCGAGGCGGACACTGCTGAATACATGAGCAGGAAGAGCGTGCGCCAGAAGACGCGTGGAAGCACACACGGGCCAAATGGAGAGCAGAACACTTCACATTGGCACATGTCAACACAAGGAAGGGCTTACTTTACTTCGGTGACCCCTCGTAGTCCAAGGATGATGTTCCTCCAAGTTCGGTGTCCTGGGGGTGGGGTCGTAGGTGGCTGTGGAGCCCTATTCTTGATCTGCATCTTCTTCCGCAGTGAGGGCATTGGTTTCCGTAGGGATACCAAGGTGCTTGTCTATAAAGCTATTGTCCTCCCAACCCTGCTATATGCCTGCGAAACGTGGACTGTCTACAGACGTCACATGCAACTCCTGGAACGATTCCATCAGCGCTGCCTCAGAAAAATCCTGCAAATCTCTTGGGAAGACAAGCGGACAAATGTCAGCGTGCTGGAAGAAGCAAAGACCACCAGCACTGAAGTGATGGTCCTCCACCATCAACTCTGCTGGACTGGCCACATTGTCCGAATACCTGATCACCGTCTCCCAAAGCAGTTACTCTACTCTGAACTCAAGAACTGGAAACGGAATGTTGGTGGGAGGAAAAGAAATTTAAAGATGGGCTTAAAGCCAACCTTAAAAACTCTGGCATAGACACTGAGAATGTGGAAGCCCTGGCCCTTGAGCGCTCCAGCTGGAGGTCAGCTGTGACCAGCAGTGCTATAGAATTTGAAGAGGCATGAATGGAAGGCGAAAGAGAGAAATGTGCCAAGAGGAAGGTGCGTCAAGCCAACCCCGACCGGGACCACCTTCCACCTGGAAACCATGCCCTCACTGTGGGAGAAGATGCGGGTCAAGAATAGGGCTCCACAGCCACCTACAAATCCACAAGGAAACCCATCATGGAAGACCATCTTACTCGTCCGATGAGGGATTGCCTAAGTAAGTAAGTATTGGTTTCCAGGTGGAAGGCGGTCTCGGTTGGGGTTGGCTTGACACACCCTCTTGGCACGTTTCTCTCTTTCACCCTCCATTCGTGCCTCTTCAAATTCTGCAGCACTGCTGGTCACAGCTGACCTCCAGCTGGAGCGCTCAAGGGCCAGGGCTTCCCAGTTCTCAGTGTCTATGCCAGAGTTTTTAAGGTTGGCTTTGAGCCCATCTTTAAATCTCTTTTCCTGTCCACCAACATTCTGTTTTCCGCTCTTGAGTTTGGAGTAGAGCAACTGCTTTGGGAGACGGTGGTCAGGCATCTGGACAATGTGGCTGGTCTAGCCAGGGGCGGCTCGTCCATTACTCAAAGTAAGTGGTCGCAGTACACTTTTTTTTTGCCAGGGGCGCAGAGCCGCCTCTGTAAATGCCCCTCGACCGCCACTTGAGGAGTGCCCCTGCCCTCGGCTCACAACAGGCCTAGCAGTCCGGGGGGAGCCTCGGCAACCCATTACGCAAAGTAAGCATTTGCAGTATAGTTGATTTTGCCCAGGGGCACTCTTGAGGTGCTCTTGGGGGGAAAATAGATCTTGACATATGCGAGTTGTAGTTACTGGGATGTATAGTTCGCCTACAATCAAAGAGCATTCTGAACTCCACCAATGATGGAATTGAACCAAATATGGCACACAGAACTCCCATGACAAACAGAAAATATATATCAGTAATTGGTGGGGGGTGCCAAAATACTGTTTGCTTACCGTTGAAAATTACCTAGGGTCGCCTCTGGGTCTAGCGGAGTTGATGGCGGAGGACCATTGCTTCGATGCTGGTGGTCTTTGCTTCTTCCAGCACGCTGACATTTGTCTGCCTGTCTTATTCGCCGAGACATCACACAGTCCTAGACACTTGGGAAGTGTCCGACGTGTGATCCAATACAACAGCCAGCAGAATGTCTGCTGTGGACTCATCTTGTTGTGTTTCAAATAATAATAATAATAATAATAATAATAATAATAATAATAATAGACATTATGCCACATCAGCACTTCACAAAGGATAGCAACATGGCACAATGCATGTCAATGGCTGGGTGCTATTTCATAATGCACAATACACAATGCGTGACCGCATCTCCGTATACAAACCCACACGATCTCTCCAATCATCTGGAGAGGCCCTGCTCACGATCCCACCTGCGTTGCAAGCACGATTGTTCTGCAATGCCAGGATCGAGTTGGTCTTTGGGAAACTATAACTCCCTCCAAGGACTGGGGCCCCAGGTCAGGCTCTTCCCTGAAAGCCTCATGGGGTCCTTGTTGTTGCTAGTGTCTTGGCAAATTGACCAAAACTTAACCCCTTTGTGCAGTCTGGTACCCTTGCCCTTTGCAGAACTATAAGTTACCATCCTTTATTGGGGGGGGGGGGGAGCGGACATGCTCGACTTCAATAGGGCAGGCAACCTGAGTGCATAATCGCACTATATGTTCATAATGAAATATCCTCCTTCTCTCACACACACGCTACTTAAAAGAATTAAAAACAAGTTGGACGTGGCTCGCCGTCGACAAAGATGAAGGTTAGCCGAGCTTGTGATGAAATATAGGCCGCACCAAGCAAAGCCACCGCGTTGCCGTTTAATTTAAAAGAATTCATTAAAGCGGGGCCCCATTTGCGGTAATTAGTATGCGCAATTTATGCTTTGCCTAATACACAAGGGCAGGCGCCGGAATAATAATAATAAACTCGCATTCACCTTAAGCGGGAGAGATGGAGCGGTCAGGTGTTGGTTTTGGCCTTTGAGGGAGCGAAGGGTCATAGAATAGAATCATAGAGTCATAGAACCAAAGAGTTGGAAGAGACCTCGTGGGCCATCCAGTCCAACCCTATTCTGCCAAGAAGCAGGAATATTGCATTCAAATCACCCCTGACAGATGGCCATCCAGCCTCTGTTTAAAAGCTTCCAAAGAAGGAGCCTCCACCACATTCCGGGGCAGAGAGTTCCACTGCTGAACGGCTCTCACAGCCATTGTGACAACGCAAGTGGCGCCACCTATGTGTAAAACTGTTAGTTGCAAGATTTAAGCTGTTAAATCATGCTTAATCTTGCCCCTTTTACCCTGCTTATGCATAGTTGTATGGATTGGTTACTTATAGCTGTCAATCAGTACTGTTTGGCTCCACCTCTTCCTGCAGGAGGGGAGTGCTTCCTTTTCTTTTTCATTCTACCATCAGCGTTCCTACCATATGGACGTGAGTAAGAAACTTGACTCTAAAAGAACCTGATTTAAGTTACCTTGGGAAGTCGGACTTGGCCACGATGGTCCACGCTCTTGTTACATCCCGATTGGATTACTGCAACGCACTCTACGTGGGGTTGCCTTTGAAGACTGCTCGGAAACTCCAACTAGTCCAACGGGAGGCAGCCAGATTGCTCACCGGAGCGACATACAGGGAGCATACCACCCCCCTGTTGTGTAAGCTCCACTGGCTGCCGATCCAATTCCGAGCACAATTCAAAGTGCTGGTTTTGACCTACAAACCCCTATATGGTTCTGGCCCAGTATATCTGTCCGAACGGATCCCCCTCTACATCCCACCTCGGAGTCTAAGATCCTCTGGGGAGGCCCTGCTCTCGACTCCGCCTCTATCACAAGTGAGATTGGTGGGGATGAGGAGCAGGGCCTTCTCGGTGGTGGCCCCCCACCTGTGGAACTCGCTCCCCGGGGAGATTAGATTGGCAACTTCTCTTCTTTCATTTAGGAAAAAGCTGAAAACCTGGATATGGGACCAGGCATTTGGTCATTCTGGCAGCTAAAGAAAGACTTGATGATGAGCTAGAATTTGACGAAACGGAATGGATTTACGGAACTCCGAACGCTGAGTTCAGGACTAGTTTACTATTGTGTTATTGTATTGTTTTGTATTGATGATTTAACTTTTAATTTGTAACTGTTTAATTGCTTTTATATATGTATGTATATGTGACAAAGGCATCGAATTGTGCCTTCCTCTGTCAGCCCCCCTGAGTCCCCCCTCGGGGGTGAGAAGGGCGGGGTAAAAGTAACAAAAATAAATAAATAAATAAATACTAGGCCTGGGTAACAACGGAAAAATTTGTTTCTAAAATCGATTTGTAATTGGGGTTTTTTTTTGTTTCGATATTTAAAATAATTACAAAATTTTCCCTTACAAAAGTTCGGTATTTACGAAATTTCGTACACGGCAAACATTCAATGCCAAGACACAGATTCATATACATACATAAACATTAAAAACATTTATCGAAATATTAAAATACACCATTTAAAACCGTCCTAGTCATCCACGTCAAATCCGATTGGCCTGGTCATCTTTCCTATTGCCGCTTCACTGCCGTGTCTCGAAAGCTTGGTCCCACAGCCAAGTTTTTTACCATCCTTCTAAAGGACAGGAGGGAGGGGGCTGACCTGATCTCACCAGGAAGGGAGTTCCATAGCTAGGGGGCAATCCCCGAGAAGGCCCTGTCTCTCGTCCCCACCAATCGTGCCGGTGACAATGGCAGGACAGAAAGCAGGGCCTCCCAAGGATCTTAATCTCCACAATGGTACATAGGGAGAGATGCGTTCGGAAAGGTAATTTGGGCCGGGCCCGTTTAGAGCTTTATAGGTCAAAGCCAGCACTTTGAATTGTGCCCGGTAGCAAACTGGCAGCCAGTAGAGCTGGCGTAACATGGGAGTTGTGTGCTCTCTTTATGCCGCCCCAGTTATTAACCTGGCTGCCTCTCACTGGACTATTTGAAGCTTCTGAGCAGTCTTCAAAGGCAACCCCACGTAGAGTGCATTGCAGTAGTCTATCCTAGATGTAACGAGAGCATGAACCACCATGGCAGAAAAAAACGAAATGCAAAGATACAGAATGGGGGACACGTGGCTCGAGAGAAAGCTACCTTACTGAGATTGGCACGCATTATTCGCCAATACATCACACAGCCCTAGACACTTGGGAAGTGTCTGACGTGTGATCCAATACAACAGCCAGCAGAGTGTCTGCTGTGGACTCATCTTGTGTTTCAAATGATGATGATGATGATGGTGCTATGAGGAGAGGAGGGTAAATAATAATAATAATAATAATAATAATAATAATAATAATAATGATGATGATGATGATGTCAATACATCACACAGTCCTAGATGCTTGGGAAATGTTCGACTTGTGATTTTGTGATACGAAACCCAGCATATAAATTTCGTTTGCTGTGACATACTGTGCTTTTGTATCAGTAAAATAATAATAACAACAACAAGGGAACCATAACAGTGACAAATGCAAGATACTCCACTTTGGCAGGAAAAACGAAATGCAAAGATATAGAATGGGGGACACGTGGCTCGAGAGCAGTACGTGTGAAATGATCTTGGAGTCCTCATGGACAGGAAGTTAAACATGAGCCAACAATGTGATGCGGTGGCAAAAAAAGCCAATGGGATTTTGACCTACATCAATAGGAGTGTGCCGTTACACCCAGACCCAGATAAAAACAAAACTATGATGTGCTGTTCCCTATGTCTGGGTGAACTGCCGGTGCTTTTCTTGAGAAGATTGAGATTCTCAGTAACTGAGTCTATTACAAGTTCTGAACATCAAAAAGGATATTTATTTCTCAAAGTTGCAAACAGAACAGTCAACATTGATAAACCAAATAGATATTTCTTCTTTCTCTTCTCCACCAGTTACTGAGTCAGCCTTTCCCCAAGTGGCAAAGAGATCCAGGGATCCTTCACCCTAATCCAGAGCTGTTGTCTTTTAGAAAGAACAAATCTTTCCCTATCTATCTAAGCTCCAGATTAGCCTTGGAGATAAGGCAATGCAGTCTCTCTCTCTATAAGACTCTATAAAACTCAATTCTCAAAGCTCAATATCTATTTTTCTTTATACTCTATAACTCTCTTATAATCTATCTAACTATAGCTCAATTCTTCTCAACAAACTTCTCAATTTATTTATTATTTATTTATTTACTGCGCTTATATACCGCAATTCTCAGCCCTTCAGGGCGACTCATTGCGGTGTACAACATGAAGAAAACAAGTGCAAGAAAACAAGACATAGTGCAAAACAGTGTACAATTCATCCTAATCATAAAAACATCTTATCAAACAACAACATCACTACAAAATCACTACTACATTCCGAGTCGTCTCATCGTCAAGCCACAATCCGATCTCTTTTCCAGTGTTCCATTCCTATGGTCAATTGCCAGTCATTGCACTTATTGGTCAAATGCCTTCTTAAATAGCCAGGTCTTTAACTTCCTGTGGAATATTAGCAGGGAGGGGGCTAGCCTGATGTCCACAGGAAGGGTGTTCCACAGCCGAGGAGCCACCACCGAGAAGGCCCTATCTCTCGTCCCCGCCAGCCGTGCCTGTGACGCAGGCGGGATCGAGAGCAGGGCCTCCCCGGAAGATCTCAAAGTCCTCGTGGGCTCATAGGCCGAGAGGCGGTCAGTTAGGTATCTTGGGCCGGAACCGTTTAGGGCTTTATAGGCCAATGCCAGAACCTTGAATTGAGCCCGGTAGCAAATTTTCCATCGTTGGTGAGGTTTGGAATGCTCCTTGATTGCAGGTGAACTATAAATCCCAGTAACTACAACTCCCGAATGTCAAGGTCAATTTCCCCCAAACTCCATCTGTGTTTATATGTGGGCGTATTGAGTGCTTGTGCCAAGTTTGGTCCAGATCTATCATTGTTTGAGTCCACAGTGCTCTCTGCATGTAGGTGAACTACAACTCACAAACTCAAGGTCAATGTCCACCAAACACCCAGTATTTTCTGTTGGTCATGGGAGTTCTGTGTGCCAGGTTTGGTTCAATTCCATCGTTGGTGGAGTTCAGAATGCTCTTTGATTTTAGGTGAGCTTTAAATCCCAGCAACTACAACTCCCAAATGACAAAATCATAATTTTTTGATTGATGGTCACTCCTTGTGTGGTGAGACATTTTGTTGCCAAATTTGGTGTGATTTCGCTCATTGGTTCTTTTGGGTACTCATTATGCAGAGAGAATTTATATATATATAGATAGATAGATATACCGCCCCTCTCAGCCCGCAGGCAACTCAGGGCGGTTTAGAGTCGGCACCGAAACCATAAAATACATTTAAAAACATTAACACGAATATAAAAACATAACAAAATCAATAAAAACATGTATCATTAGGCTATGGCTCAACACTATGGAATTCTGGGAGTTGTAGTTTGGTGAGGCACTAGCACTCTTTAGTTGAGAAGGCGAAAGACTTTGTAAAACTACAACTCCCAGCATTTTATGGCATTGAGCCATTGCTGTTAAAGTAGTGTCAAACTGTGTTAATTCTACAGTGCAGATGCACCTTTTGTTGCCACCTCCCCCCCCCTTTCATTCGGCAGTGATTTCTGAGGCGTGAAAAACCTATGTTTTGAAGTTTTAAAGTTTTCCAAAAAGAAATATCAGTGGATTGAAATTAAGTAGGATTAACTGTCATGAGACAAATTCCAAAATTAGACCAGTAATGCCTTCAAATGAGGCCAAACTCCAAGGTTTGCAGGTATTTTGCACTGCATTTCGTTGGTTGCATTTATCCTAAGAGAAGAGTTGAAATTGTAATGTAATGTTGGGCCAATCAAGGAACGGATGCAGTTTGCCGCGGGAGTTGTAGTTTGGTGAGGCTTCAGCGCTCCGACAAGGCAAGAAAAGGCAAAAGACCTTGCAAAGCTCCCAGGATTCCCTAGCATTAAGTCATGGCAAAGTGATATCCAACTGCGTTAAACCCACAGTGTGGATGCACCCAACTGGCGCCTCTTCTGCCTTTCTTTCCCTCACCTTCTCGTAGTACTTGACCTCGTAGTCCAAGATGCTCCCGGTGGGCGGCTGGACAGGTGGCCAGGCCAAGGTCACCCCGTTGGGACTGATGGACGTTTGCTCAATCTCAGAAACCGGCTGCGGAACTGGACAAAGAAGAAACGGAACACATGAATCCAAATGCAATCGGGATTATTTGCCTCTCTGTGTGTCGAAGGTGACGACAGGAGATGGTTGCCTAACGTTTGTAAACAAATCCCGAAGATTTAGGATTTCTGAACTGCTAAAAAGCCTTCCAAAGGAACCTTATTCATTTATAAAACTACATCCCCCCCCCCTTTTTTTTGTCGTGTCAGGAGCGACTTGAGAAACTGCAAGTCGCTTCTGGTGTGAGAGAATTGGCCATCTGAAAGGATGTAGAATCATAGAATCATAGAATCCTAGAGTTGGAAGAGACCTCCTGGGCCATCCAGTCCAACCCCATTCTGCCAAGAAGCAGGAATATTGCATTCAAATCACCCCTGACAGATGGCCATCCAGCCTCTGTTTAAAAGCTTCCAAAGAAGGAGCCTCCACCACACTCCGGGGCAGAGAGTTCCACTGCTGAACGGCTCTCACAGTCAGGAAGTTCTTCCTCATGTTCAGGTGGAATCTCCTCTCTTGTAGTTTGAAGCCATTGTTCCCTTGCGTCCTAGTCTCCAGGGAAGCAGAAAACAAGCTTGCCCCCTCCTCCTCCCTGTGGCTTCTTCTCACATATTTATACATGGCTATCATGTCTTCTCTCAGCCTTCTCTTCTTCAGGCTAAACATGCCCAGCTCCTTAAGCCGCTCCTCATAGGGCTCAGGGGACACCAGGATGATTTGATATTTTTATCATTCTTGTGGGAGGCTTCTCTCATGTCCCTGTATGAGGAGCTGAAGCTGATATAGGAAGCTCATCCGCCTCTCCCCTGGTCTAATTTTTGAACCTGCGACCTGTCGGTCTTCAGTCCTGCCAGCACAAGGGTTTAACCCACTGCACCACTGGGGCTCCTACATCTCCCCTGACTCCATAGTATTGAGTCACAACAGTTGACAACAGTGATGTTAAACTGCATTAATTCTGGGTTGTTGTGAGTTTTCCGGGCTGTATGGCCATGTTCCAAAAGCATTCTCTCCTGACATTTCACCTGCATCTATGGCAGGCATCCTATCTATCTATCTATCTATCTATCTATCTATCTATCTATCTATCTATTTCTCTATCTACCTTGGAGTGGATGACCTTTAGGGTATTTTTCAAATCCATTAAGTCCTCTATCTATCTATCTATCTATCTATCTATCTA
>NW_026844367.1:34847107-34879562 GCF_025583915.1 Anolis sagrei ordinatus | reverse complement strand
TTGGAAGCTTTTAAACAGAGGCTGGATGACCATCTGTCAGGGGTGATTTGAATGCAATATTCCTGCTTCTTGGCAGAATGGGGTTGGACTGGATGGTCCAGGAGGTCTCCTCCAACTCTATGATTCTATGATTCTGTGCTGAACGCAGGATGGACTTCCTGCCCAATGACATTTCAGGCACAACTTTGCTTCCACAACTATGAACTAAATGCAGATGAGATGCAAATATCCAGCATTTCTACAAAGGAATGCCTGCATGTGTGGGTTCAGGAAACCCACCCCTTTCCTTTGCTCATCTCAGCCAGAATCAAACAAACATCATGTTTTCTCTCCCATTATTTCCTCCGGCGTCCCGAGAAACTAGATTTGGGGGGTTAATTTGAGAAGCCGCAGAATCAATATTGATCTATTATAACAGAGTCTTATTACTCACTTTCTCGGTAAACTGCTGGTTCTAATTTACTTGCATTTCCCCCCCTTCTTTTGCAAAGGCATCATCCCAGGAAGAAAATGAGATTTATATATATATATATCTCAAAAAATGCAAAAACCAAAATGTCAACTTCATATATCAGGCAATTACTCGTGCTGTTTATTTTGGGGGAAAGGATCTGTGCATCGTATTGACTTAGCGCGCCACACGGGTCCCTCCAAAATAAATAGGGACGATAATTCTTGCCATATATATATATATCCCACCCCTCACTGTTCAAGTGCGCTGCTCATCAATTTTTCTGCCGCATTAATGAGAAAAAGCGCAGGGAGAGTCATTCGTACTGTCTTTATGATAGGACTAACCTACAGGGCAAATCAAGATTGAGGACAAAAGGAAGACAAATGGATGGGAAGCCGCCTCTGCTCTCCCTTTCATCCATCACTTGGCACTTTTTTGTTTACCATCTCAAAGTTTGAATGCAGAAGCACTTTGTGTGGACTGAGGACTCTTCCAGGGTCCAGCAAGAAAGGCCTTTCGCAGAAGAAGAAAGAAGGGAAGGAGGAAAGAGAGAAGGAAGGGAAGGAGGAAGGAGGGAGGGAAAGAAGGAAAGCAAGAAAGAAGGGAGGAAGATAAGAAAGAAGGAAAGGATGGAAAGAGAGAGGGAAGGAATGAAGGAAGGGAGGAAAGAAGGAAGAAAAGGAAGAAGGAAGGAAGGGGGAGGGAGGGAGGAAGAAGGAATAGAGGGAGGAAGAGAGGAAGGGAAGAAGGAGGGAAGGAGGATAAAAAAAACCTGTGTCTTGTTTTTAACCTTGTAAACTGCCTTGGGTTCCTTGTCAGGAGAAAGGGAGGACATAAATTGCATTAAGTCAAAGAAAAAGGAAGGAAGGAAGGAAGGAAGGAAGGGAAGGGAAGGGAGGGAGGGAGGGAGGGAGGGTGGGAGGAGGGAAGGGAGGGAGGAAGGAAGGAAGAAGGAAGGAGGGAAGGAAGAGAGGAAGAAGGAAGGGAGGAGGAAAGAAGGGAAGAAGGAAGGAAAGAAGAAAGGGAAAAGGAAGAAAGAAGGGGGAGAGGAGGGAAAGAAGGAAGGAGGAGGAAGGAAGGAAGGAAGGAAGGAAGGAAGGAAGGGAGAGAGGAGGGAAGGGGGAAGAAAGAAGGAAAGAGAAGAAGGGGGGAGGGAGGGAGGAGGAAGGAAAGAAGGAAGGGAGGAAGAAGAGAAGGAAGAGAGGGGAGAAGGGAGAGGGAGGAAGGAAGGAGGAAAGAAGGAAGGAAAGAAGAAAGGGAAAAGGAAAGAAAGAAGGATGGAGGGAAGGAAAGAAGGATGGAGGGGAAGGAAGGAAGGAGAGAAAGAAGAAAAGAAGGAAAGAAAGGAAAAGAGAAAGAAGGAAGAGGAAAGGAAGGAAGGAAAGGAAAGGAAAGGGAAGAGGAAGGAAGGAGGAAGGAAGGAAGGAAAGGAAGGAAAAAGGGAAAGAGGGAGGGAAAAAAGAAAGAAGGGGAAAGAAGGAAAGAAGGGAGGGAGGGGGAGGGAGGAAGGAAAGAGAGAAGGACAGAGGGAAAGAAGGAAAGAAGGAATGAAGCAAGGGAGGGGCTCCCTTCATTATTTGGGGTTACAGACATACAGGGGATTCTATGATTCTACTGTATTATTCTATGCTGGAAACAGAGACAGATATGTTGGAAGATGGAGACGAGGAAGAAGAAAAGTTGAGAAAATGAGTAATAGGAGGACAGTACAGAGGAGAAGAGGAAGAGAAGGAGAAGGGAAAGGAGAAATCACCAAGAAATCATTACCATCATTGACTATCACTAGGGGCCAAATATGACTATCTTCAAAGGGTAGAGTTCGTGACAATATCAGTTGTAATGTAGTTGTTCCACGTTGCACATAAATGCCCAACTCCTTCTATAGGGAAACACTTCCATGTCCAAAGACCAACAGGATGCTGTGGTCTGAGCACTGGGCAACTCTGAAGATCAAGGCTCATTACTTTGATATTTCTTGATGGCCCAAGAAATATCCAAGGACGAACTAGGGCTGATTCTTCTTCACTTCCAAGAGCAGACCGTATCTGGTGTTCTTTAGAGTCTTTAGACCCTCCTTGTGCGTTGATACGTTCCTCTAAGTAATCTCTTCAAGTTATGATGGCCCCATGGTCTCTTTCAACTCTATGATTCTACCCAACTTGTTGCTTCCATGATGGGGTTGGACTGGATGGCCCATGAGGTCTCTTCCAACTCTATGATTCTACCCAACTTGTTGCTTCCATGATGGGGTTGGACTGGATGGCCCATGAGGTCTCTTCCAACTCTATGATTCTACCCAACTTGTTGCTTCCATGATGGGGTTGGACCCAATGACCCATGAGGTCTCTTCCAACTCTATGATTCTACCCAACTTGTTGCTTCCATGATGGGGTTGGACTGGATGGCCCATGAGGTCTCTTCCAACTCTATGATTCTACCCAACTTGTTGCTTCCATGATGGGGTTGGACTGGATGGCCCATGAGGTCTCTTCCAACTCTATGATTCTACCCAACTTGTTGCTTCCATGATGGGGTTGGACTGGATGGCCCATGAGGTCTCTTCCAACTCTATGATTCTACCCAACTTGTTGCTTCCATGATGGGGTTGGACTGGATGGCCCATGAGGTCTCTTCCAACTCTATGATTCTACCCAACTTGTTGCTTCCATGATGGGGTTGGACTGGATGACCCATGAGGTCTCTTCCAACTCTATGATTCTACCCAACTTGTTGCTTCCATGATGGGGTTGGACTGGATGGCCCATGAGGTCTCTTCCAACTCTATGATTCTACCCAACTTGTTGCTTCCATGATGGGGTTGGACTGGATGGCCCATGAGGTCTCTTCCAACTCTATGATTCTACCCAACTTGTTGCTTCCATGATGGGGTTGGACTGGATGGCCCATGAGGTCTCTTCCAACTCTATGATTCTACCCAACTTGTTGCTTCCATGATGGGGTTGGACTGGATGGCCCATGAGGTCTCTTTCAACTCTATGATTCTACCCAACTTGTTGCTTCCATGATGGGGTTGGACTGGATGGCCCATGAGATCTCTTCCAACTCTATGATTCTACCCAACTTGTTGCTTCCATGATGGGGTTGGACTGGATGGCCCATGAGGTCTCTTCCAACTCTATGATTCTACCCAACTTGTTGCTTCCATGATGGGGTTGGACTGGATGGCCCATGAGGTCTCTTCCAACTCTATGATTCTACCCAACTTGTTGCTTCCATGATGGGGTTGGACTGGATGGCCCATGAGGTCTCTTCCAACTCTATGATTCTACCCAACTTGTTGCTTCCATGATGGGGTTGGACTGGATGGCCCATGAGGTCTCTTCCAACTCTATGATTCTACTCAACTTGTTGCTTCCATGATGGGGTTGGACTGGATGACCCATGAGGTCTCTTCCAACTCTATGATTCTACCCAACTTGTTGCTTCCATGATGGGGTTGGACTGGATGGCCCATGAGGTCTCTTCCAACTCTATGATTCTACCCAACTTGTTGCTTCCATGATGGGGTTGGACTGGATGACCCATGAGGTCTCTTCCAACTCTATTTCTACCCACCTTGTTGCTTTCTGATGGAGTGGAGCTTCCACTCAATCAGAAATGCAATGGACTCTTCTCGTTCTCGGTTCCTTTGGTCAGTCTCTGAGTTTGTCACCATCTTCATAACCCACTGAATCAAGGCGCAAATCGAACCAGAGCGCATTGTGTGTTTCTGTCCTTTCCACTCGGCGCATGTTTCCACGCTCCCCGGGCGTCCCTTAGCAACGGCCCTGAAAGGCCTTATATGCATCGGTTGCACGGCATTGTCTTTATGGGGTGGAAGTGCTCCCGCCCCCCCTGGGTGACCAGGCGGTCAATTCGCTCATGTCTGTAATGTGTTTACACCCCATTTTGTTGACTCAGGCCCTCTGAGGATGAAAAGGTGAGACAAATGCCCCAAGTTTGGGCTGGAGGTCCCCTCTCAAGCGCATCGATCGCACTCTGCATGGACTGGGGGGGAAAACTTGCAGGTTTTGTGGATTCCTGCAGGAAATGCTTGTTTTGTGAACAGTCAGGATGGCAATTAAAGTTGGCGCTTAACAATCTGTTCTTTCTTTCCTTCTTTTCTGCATGCATATCTAGATCTAGCGCTATATATGCACACATACATATACCGGCACAAAATTCTCTCTCTCTCTCTCTCTTCCTTCCTTTCTTTTCTTTTTCTATCTCTCCATTCTCTTTCCTTCTCTCTTTCTCTCTTTTCTTTTCTTTTTTTTTTTGAATAAATTTTTATTAAACAGTTTAACAAATACATGGAAAGAGGGGGAATAATTAGGAAGAAGATCGAAAAGTAGGAAATACAGACAATAACTCAACAAAGCAGCAACCTAAACAGAGAGAAAAAAAAAGAAAAAAAATACAAAAATACAAAAATGCAAAAACCAAAAAATAAAATAAAATGACTTCCAGGTTCTTGTGGGTTTTTTCGGGCTATATGGCCATGTTCTAGAGGCATTTCTCCTGACGTTTCGCCTGCATCTATGGCAAGCATCCTCAGAGGTAGTGAGGTCTGTTGGAATTAGGACAATGGGTTTATATATCTGTGGAATGGCTGGGGTGGGGCAAAGAACTCTTCTCTGCTGGAGCTAAGTGTGAATGTTTCAACTGATAACCTTCATTAGCATTTGAAGGCTTGGCTGAGCCTGGGAAAATACCCTGTTGAGAGGTGTTAAGATGCGCCTGGTTGTTTCCTCTCTGCTGTTTTTCTGTTATAATTTTAGAGTTTTTTAATACTGGTAGCCAGATTTTGTTCATTTTCATGGTTTCTTCCTTTCTGTTGAAATTGTCCACATGCTTGTGGATTTCAATGGCTTCTCTGTGTAGTCTGACATGGTGGTTGTGAGAGTGGTCCAGCATTTCTGTGTTCTCAAATAATATGCTGTGTCCAGGCTGGTTAATCAGGTGCTCTGCTATGGCTGACTTCTCTGGTTGAAGTAGTCTGCAGTGCCTTTCATGTTCCTTGATGCGTGTCTGGGCGCTGCGTTTGGTGGTCCCTATGTAGACTTGTCCACAGCTGCATGGTATACGGTAGACTCCTGCAGAGGTGAGCGGATCCCTCTTGTCCTTTGCTGAATGTAGCATTTGTTGGATTTTCTTGGTGGGTTTGTAGATTGTTTGTATGTTGTGTTTCCTCATCAGCTCCCCTATCGCATCGGGAAGCTGATGAGGAAACACAACATACAAACAATCTACAAACCCACCAAGAAAATCCAACAAATGCTACGTTCAGCAAAGGACAAGAGGGATCCTCTCACCTCTGCAGGAGTCTACCATTGTATCCCATGCAGCTGTGGACAAGTCTACAGAGGGACCACCAAACGCAGCATTGCCCAGACACGCATCAAGGAACATGAAAGGCACTGCAGACTACTTCAACCAGAGAAGTCAGCCATAGCAGAGCACCTGATGAACCAGCCTGGACACAGCATATTATTTGAGAACACAGAAATGCTGGACCACTCTCACAACCACCATGTCAGACTACACAGAGAAGCCAATGAAATCCACAAGCATGTGGACAATTTCAACAGAAAGGAAGAGACCATGAAAATGAACAAAATCTGGCTACCAGTATTAAAAAACTCTAAAATTATAACAGCAAAACAGCAGAGAGGAAACAACCAGGCACAGATTAACACCTCCCAGCAAGAGATTTTCCCAGGCTCAGGCAGGCCTTCAAATGCTAATGAAGGTGATCAGTTGAAACATTCACACCTAACTGCAGCAGGGAAGAGCTCTTTGCCCCACCCCAGCCATTCCACAGATATATAAACCCATTGTCCTAATTCCAACAGACCTCACTACCTCTGAGGATGCTTGCCATAGATGCAGGCGAAACGTCAGGAGAAATGCCTCTAGAACATGGCCCTATAGCCCGAAAAAACCCACAAGAACCTAGTGATTCCGGCCATGAAAGCCTCCGACAATAAAATGACTTCCATTCCAATCTCAGGATCTTCTTATCTTTTATTTCATTGTTTATTTACCTCTTTTTTTGTTTCTCTCTCTTTTCTCTTCGTTTCATAGTCATAAAAGAGAGCCCAATCTGTCTTTTTTATAGATTTCCCGGTGTTTTTCTTTAACAAAAAAGTTAACTCATCCATGTCTCTTATTTCTTTTACCTTGTCCACCCACTCATCCACCGTGGGGATTTGTTCTTTTTTCCAAAATTTTGCAAAAAATAATTCTAGCCACTGTTGTAATAAATGTCAATAATTTATCTTCATTTCTATTCAATTGTAATTCCAAATCAGTAAAGCCCAACAAATAATATTCTGGTTTTTTCTTAAACTTTTTGTTTAAATTTTTTTGTGTTTCCTCATGGATTAAAGACCAATATTTAGTTGTTTCCTTACAGGTCCACCACATGTGATAGAATGTACCTACTTCTTCACAACATTTCCAACACTTATCCGATGTATTTTTATACATATGGCTTAATTTTTTTGGAGTGGTGTACCATCTGTGGAACATTTTAAACCAGTTCTCCTTCAAGTCCATAGCATACGTTGGAGGGGTTGGTTGATTGGTTTGTGTTGATCATTAATGCATCGCTGGAGCAGGGGATTTTTCCATCTCATCTGAAACAGGCTGTGGTTCGTCCACTCCTTAAAAAGGTCTCCCTTGACTCCACGGTGCTGAACAACTTCAGACCAATCTCCAACCTTCCTTTTTTGGGGAAGGTGCTGGAGCGGGTGGTTGCCTCCCAGCTCCAGGGCTTTTTAGATGACATCAACTACCTAGATCAGTCACAGTCTGGTTTCAGGCCTGGTCACGGCACCGAGACAGCCTTGGTCGCCTTGGTGGATGACCTCCGCAGAGAGCTGGACAGGGGGAGTGTGACTCTGTTGGTTCTCTTGGACATCTCAGCGGCTTTCGATACCATCGATCATGGTATCCTTCTGGGAAGACTCGCTGGGATGGGACTCGGGGGCACGGTTCTTCTGTGGCTCTGGTCCTTCCTGGAGGGTCGTGCCCAGTCGGTGAAGTTGGGGGACTCCTGCTTGGACCCCTGGCCATTGACCTGTGGGGTCCCGCAAGGTTTAGGGCTGGGCGGTTTAGTTTCGTAATTTCGTAATTCGTTAAAAATTCATTATTTTTTTTATAACGAAGCGATATTGAACCATTCAGGAGCAACTAAAAAACGAAACGAATTTTTCCAATTCGTTTCGTAATTGTTTCGTAATTGTTTCGTTATTGATTCGTTATTGATTCGTTATTGATTCGTTATTATTTCCGCATGTCTGGTGCAAGTTTTAGGGTTGCTGTTTGTTTTCTCAGTGAAAAAAAATATAATTATCACACCAACAGTCAACAACAGAGGGAGAGGGAAGCTTCAGAAGTTTTTTTAGCGTATTGCGCGATCGCGGCCGCCATTAACGAATCGATTCGTAATCGATTCGTAATTGTTTCGTAATTGTTTTATGATTTCCGAAATTTCGTAAATATCGAACTTTTTTTAAGGAAAATTTCGGAATTCTTTTAAATAACGAAACGCAAAAAACCCCTAAAAACGAATTGAGTTTAGAAACAAATTTTTCCGTGTTTGGACAGCCCTACTGTCTCCCATGCTTTTCAACATCTACATGAAACCGCTGGGAGAGGTCATCCGGAGTTTTGGAGTTAGGTGCCATCTCTACGCAGATGACACACAACTCTACTACTCATTTCCACCTAATTCCAAGGAGGCCTCTCGGGTGCTGGACGAGTGCCTGGCCGCTGTGTCTATCTGGATGAGGAGGGACAAGCTGAAGATCAATCCCGACAAGACAGAGGTCCTCCTGGTCAATCGCAAACCTGACCGGGGTATAGGGTGGCAACCTGTGTTGGATGGGGTTACACTCCCTCTGAAGTTACAGGTCCGCAGTTTGGGAGTCCTCTTGGATTCATCGCTTACTAGGGCTGGGCAGTTTCATTCGTTAATTTCGTAATTCATTATTAATTCGTTATTTTTTTTATAACGAAGCGATATTGAACCATTCAGGAGCAACTAAAAAACGAAACGAATTTTTCAATTCGTTTCGTAATTGTTTCGTAATTGTTTCGAAATCGTTTCGAAATCGTTTCGAAATCGTTTCGTTATTATTTCCGCATGTCTGGTGCAAGTTTTATAGTTGTTGTTTGTTTTATCAGTGAAAAAAATATATAATTATCACACCAACAGTCAACAACAGAGGGAGAGGGAAGCTTCAGAAGTTCCCCCTGTCCCATTTGGAGGTTTTTTAGCGTATTGCGCGGTCGCGTCCGCCATTAACGAATCGATTCGTAATTGTTTCGTAATCGTTTCATAATTGTTTCGTATTGTTTTTTAATTTACGAAATTTCGTAAATATCGAACTTTTTAAAAGAAAAATTTCGGAATTCTTTTAAAAATCGAAACGCAAAAACCCCCCAAAAACAAATCGATTTTAGAAACAAATTTTTCCGTGGATGCCCAGCCGACCTTGTTGGTTCTCTTGGACATCTCAGCGGCTTTCGATACCATCGATCATGGTATCCTTCTGGGACGACTCTCTGGGATGGGTCTCGGGGGCACGGTTTTGTCGTGGCTTCGGTCCTTCCTGGAGGGTCGATCCCAGATGGTGAAGCTGGGAGACGCCTGCTCGGACCCCTGGCCTTTGACCTGTGGGGTCCCGCAAGGCTCTATTCTGTCTCCCATGCTTTTTAACATCTACATGAAACCGCTGGGAGAGGTCATCTGGAGTTTTGGAGTTGGGTGCCATCTCTACGCAGATGACACACAACTCTACTACTCTTTTCCACCTAACTCCAAGGAGGCCCCTCGAGTGCTGGACGAGTGCCTGGCCGCTGTGTCTGTCTGGATGAGGAGGAACAAGCTGAAGATCAATCCCGACAAGACAGAGGTCCTCCTGGTCAATCGCAAACCGGATCGGGGTATAGGGTGGCAACCTGTGCTGGACTGGGTTACACTCCCCCTGAAGCTACAGGTCCGCAGTTTGGGAGTCCTCTTGGATTCATCGCTCACGCTTGAGGCTCAGGCGTCGGCGTTGTCCAGGAGGGCTTTCGCACAATTGAGACTCGTGCGCCAACTGCGACCGTACCTCGCGAAGGCTGATCTGGCCGGGGTAGTCCATGCCTTGGTCACCTCTAGATTGGACTACTGTAATGCGCTCTATGTGGGGCTGCCTTTGAAAACGGCTCAGAAATTCTTTCTTTTTCTCTTCTTTTCCTTTCTGTTTTTCTCTTCCTTTCCTCTTTCTTTCCCTCTCTTTCCCTTCTCTTTTCCTTTATGTTTTTCTCTTCCTTTCTCTCCCCTTTCTCCTCCTTCTTTCTCCCTTTCCCTTCCTCTTTTCCTTTCTCTCCCTTTCTTTTCTGTTTTTCTTTCTTCCTTTTTCTTTCTTTCCTCTTTCTCCTTTTCTCTCTTTCTTTCCCTTCTCCTCCTTCTTTCTCTTTTCTCCCTCTGTTGTGTCACTTTCCCCCATCCCTCCCAATGTAAACACTGGGGCTGGCTTCCAAGGGGGCAACGCAGGCCGGGTCAGGCACCGTGTAAACTGTCCCATTCCTGCTCTGTTTTGCCGGGAAGTCACTTTGAATCAATCCCTGTGCGAAGCATGAAGGGCGAAGGGCCTGAATGTCCCGGGAAGGAAGGCTGTCATGGAGACCCCCTTTCATTCAGTGCCATGAATGGCCTCCATTGCAGCCAATGCAAGGCAACAGGGATTAATTTGACTCATTCATGTCAATAGGCATTCCAGAGAGAGAGAGAGAGAAAGAGAATAAGCCATTAGAAGCTGACCAGTGCCATTGTTTCTGGGTGAAATGGAGACCAATGGCCCTTTGGATGGACGGACACACAATTGCACTGCGATGTACACAGAAGGAGAGAGATCGAAGCCGGCATTGCAAGTGTCTAGGCCTGAAATGAATGCCGTTTGCCACATTCCCTCTCCAACGAATGAACAAGAAAGCTGGATTTTGGCACTGAGTTAACAGCAGACAATGTGCAAAAGCATTCAAGCACGAAAATGGGCAGCTTTTTCCAAAGTTCGGAAACTTTCCAAAGTTAGAAAACTTAAAAAAGGAAGGAATGTAAATAAATAAATCCTACATCACCATCATCAGGAGGGATTGCAATTTTGTTTTTGCAAAATGTGGAGTTTCTTCTCGCTGGAAACCCCAGTGAATTCTCCTCTCTCATCCACCAAAACAAGCTTATTTGTGGCTCCCACATTGAACAGGAGCCAAATTCGGCGTTTCTTCTTCTTCTTCTTCTTTCCCGGCCTCCTGGAAAGCCTTGCAGCTCCCGCCAAACATTGCCTGGGCTTTCTTTATAAAAGATTAATTAGTAAATTGGACTTCTGTTCGCAAAAACATTCCCTTCTTTTATTTTCGCTTTAAAAAAAGAGATGCAATTAAAAGCAGAAAGTGGTCCAAAAAGTTGTTTGTGTTAGTTTTTCTTTTCAAACACTTCTTTAGTCGGGAGCTGTGTTTGGAGAACTTTGGATCACGGATTTGCAATGCAAAGAAAAGGCATTGAAATCTGTGCTGGAAGGAGGGAGGGAGTGCGCATAACGACAACGACAACAACCAAAACAACAACAACAACAACAACAACAACAAATTATATCATAATAAAAGTAAGTAAAGCTACCCCTCTATTCCGCTTTGGTTAGACCACACCTGGAATATTGTGTCCAATTCCGGGGACCACAATTGAAGAGAGATATTGACAAGCTGGAATGTGTCCAGAGGAGGGCGACTAAAATGATCAATGGTCTGGAGAACAAGCCCTATGAAGAGCGGCTTAAAGAGCTGGACATGTTTAGCCTGAAGAAGAGAAGGCTGAGAGGGAGAGAGGGAGAGCCAATACTCCAGAGCACAGGAGAAGGATTCAAAACGATCTTGACAGATTAGAGAGATGAAGGGCCAAAACTAACAAAATGAAGTTCAACAGGGACAAATGCAAGATACTCCACTGCAGGCATGTAGCCGGGGGGGGGGGGGGGGGGGGCTTGGGGGGCTTCCCCCCCCCCCCCGAAATTCTCATGGTGGTTCGCGAAAAGGCCTTACTGGTGCATTATTTAAACTGTTATGTTATTCATATCATGATCTGATCACCATACTCAATATATCCCATATGCATGGGGGTATTGGGGTAATGATACAAAAGGTTTGCTAGGCTAGACCCTCTTTCACTCAGACTCAGCCCTCCCCCCGAAACTCAGCCCCCCCCGAAACCCCCCTGAAAAAAATTTCAGCCCCCCCCCGGGGACAAATGCAAGAGACTCCACTTAGGCAGAAAAACGAAATGCAAAGAGACAGAATGGGGGACAATGAGGCCTGGCTCGAGAGCAGGACATGTGAAAAAGATCTTGGAGTCCTCGTGGACAGCAAGTTAAACATGAGCCAACAATGTGATGTGGCGGCAAAAAAAGCCAATGGGATTTTGGCCTGCATCAATAGGAGCATAGTGTATAGATCTAAGGAAGTCATGCTCCCCATGCTCTATTCCGCTTAGGTTAGATCACACCTGGAATATTGTGTCCAATTCTGGGCACCACAATTGCAGAAGAGATATTGACAAGCTGGAATGTGTCCAGAGGAGGGCGACTAAAATGATCAAGGGTCTGGAGAACAAGCCCTATGAGGAGTGGCTTAAGGAGCTGGGCATGTTTAGCCTGAAGAAGAGAAGGCTGAGAGGAGATATGATAGCCATTAGGCTTGGGTGGTTTCGTTCGTTAATTTCGTAATTCGTTATTAATTCGTATTTAAATTAGCTTACGATCCAATATTGAGCCATGCAGGAATAGTGTGAGGAGTAAATTAGATTCGAAACAATTTTTTCAATTTATTTTGTAATTATTTCGTAATTATTTCGTAATTATTTCGTAATTATTTTGTAATTATTTCGTAATTATTTTCGCATGTCTGGTGCAAGTTTTATAGTTGTTGTTTGTTTTATCACACCAACAGTCAACAACAGAGGGAGAGGGAAGCTTCAGAAGTTCCCCCTGTCCCATTTGGAGGTTTTTTTAGCATATTGCGCAATCGCGTCCGCCATTAACGAATCGATTCGTAATTATACGAAATTTCGTATATTTCGAAATTTTTAAAAGGAAAATTTCGGAATTATTAAAAAAAACGAAACGCAAGGGCCCCCTAAAAACGAAACGAGTTTAGAAACAAATTTTTCCGTTGTTACCCAAGCCTAATAGCCATGTATCAATATGTGAGAGGAAGCCACAGGGAGGAGGGAGCAGATCAAGGGTCTGGAGAACAAGCCCTATGAGGAGCGGCTTAAGGAGCTGGGCATGTTTAGCCTGAAGAAGAGAAGGCTGAGAGGAGATATGATAGCCATGTATAAATATGTGAGAGGAAGCCACAGGGAGGAGGGAGCAAGCTTGTTTTCTGCTTCCCTGGAGACTAGGACGCAATGGAACAATGGCTTCAAACTGCAAGAGAGGAGATTCCATCTGAACAGGAGGAAGAACTTCCTGACTGTGAGAGCCGTTCAGCAGTGGAACTCTCTGCCCCGGAGTGTGGTGGAGGCTCCTTCTTTGGAAGCTTTTAAACAGAGGCTGGATGGCCATCTGTCAGGGGCTTTGAATGCAATATTCCTGCTTCTTGGCAGAATGGGGTTGGACTGGATGGCCCAGGAGGTCTCTTCCAACTCTTTGATTCTATGATTCTAGTGGGTTGTTGTAGGTTTTTAAGGCTATATGGCCATATTCTAGAAGCATTCTAGACGTTTGACGTTTCACCTGCGTCTATGGCCAGGGGCGGCTCGTCCATTACGCGAAGTAAGCGGTCGCAGAACACTTTTTTTTTGCCAGGGGCGCAGAGGCGCCTCTGTAAATGCCCCTCGACCACCACTTGAGGAGCGCCCCCTCAGCTCACAACAGCCCTAGCAGTCCGGGGGGAGCCTCGGCTTTCTTGCCTCGCTGCCGGGCGATCCTCTTCCCAAAGGGGCCGGAGGCGTGTCTGAAGACCCCAGCGTGCGCACCAAAAGTCGCCTCTTTTCCTGACTTTCTCTTCAGCCATTGGGACCAAGAGAGAGAGAGAGAGAGAGAGAGAGAGAGAGAGAGCCCCTCCGGCTGGAGGTATCTCCCACCTCCGCTCCCTCCTTTGTTTTTGCGCCTACCTTCAGGAAAGGTGGGCATCTCCACCTCTCTCTCTCTCTCTCTCTCTCTCTTGGTCCCAATGGCTGAGGAGAAAGTCAGGAGAAGAGGTGACTTTTGGTGCACACGCCGGGGTCTTCAGGCACGCCTCTGGACCCAAAGCGGGCCAGGCAAGGGAGCAAGTGCGGCAAGTGTAGTTACTGGGATGTATAGTTCACCTACAATCAAAGAGCATTCTGAACTCCACCAATGATGGAATTGAACCAAATATGGCACACAGAACTCCCACGACGAACAGAAAAAATATATCAATGATTGGTTGGGGGGGGGGGGCCAAAATACTGTTTGCTTACCGTTGAAAATTACCTAGGGCCACCTCTGACTTGCCTAGTTTTGAATAAATCTCACAATAGCTGAGGATGCCCTGCCATAGATGCAGATGAAAGGTCAGGAGAGAATGCTCCTGGAACATGGCCATACAGCCCAGAAAACTCACAGCAACCCTGTGATTCTGGCCATGAAAGCCTTCGACAACATATTAATATTGACACTCCATATTTACACTGTTATGTCTTCACTTTGTATTGCAATTATAGTAATAGTAATAGTAATAATAATAGAGGCTAATAATATTAAATAATGGTAAAGGCTCTGGCATCAACCAGTACAGGTGGGCCCAGTGATGATGGGCACACTGGGTGCCATGCCAAAAGATCTCACCCGGCATTTGAAAACAATAAACATCGACAAAATCACGATCTGTCAACTGCAAAAGGCCTCCTGACTTGGATCTGTGCGCATCATTCAAAAATACATCACACAGTCCTAGACGCTTGGGAAGTGTTCGACTTGTGATTTTGTGATACGAAATCCAGCATATAGATCTCATTTGCTGTGACATACTGTGCTTTTGTGTCAATAATAATAATAATAATAATAATAATAATATAAAATTATTATTATTATTGACACTTGGGAATTGTACGCCTTCTCTTTGCATTGCAATAATAATAATAATAATAATAATAATAATAATAATAATATTTTTTGTGTCAGGAGTGACTTGAGAAACTGCAAGTCGCTTCTGGTGTGAGAGAATTGGCCGTCTGCAAGGACGTTGCCCAGGGGATGCCCGGATGTTTTGATGTTTTATCATCCTTGTGGGAGGCTTCTCTCATGTCCCTGCATGAGGAGCTGGAGCTGATAGGGAGCTCATCCACACTCTCCCCGGATTCGAACCTGCAACTTGTCAGTCTTCAGTTCTTCCGGCACAGGGGTTTAACCCACTGCGCCACCGGGGGCTCCTAATAATAATAATAATAATAATAATAATAATAATAATAATAATGTATTATTGTTATTATTATTATTTACACTCCAGCACAGACTTCAAGCCTTCCGTTTGCATTGCAATAATAATAATGGTAATAATAATAATAATAATAATATTGACATTCTAGCACAGATTTTAAATATTATTCTTATTGCAATAATAATAATAATAATAATAATAATAATAATAATAATAATAATAAATTATTATTGACACTCTAGCACAGATTTTATGCCTTTTCTTTGCATTGCAATAATAATAATAATGTATTATTGTTGTTATTATTATTTATACTCCAGCACAGATTGTAAGCCTTCAATTTGCATTGCAATAATAATAATAATAATAATAATAATAATATAAAATTATTTTTATTGACACTCTAGCACAGATTTTATGCCTTCCCGCAATAATAATAATAATAATAATAATAATAATAATAATAATAATAATATATCATCATCACTATCATCATCTATACTCCAGCACAGATTTTATGCCTTCCTTTCGCATTGCATCAATAATAATAATAATTTTATTCTTTTATTATATTTTTTATGTTTATAGATTTTTGGTTTTAAATTATATATTGTACTATTTTTACCATGACCACTTCAAGTCTATTTAGAAGAGGGGAAAGTAGTATTATATAATAATAATAATAATAATAATAATAATAATATCGTATTGAAGTGATAAAAACTACAAATTATTATTATATACCATTTTTTCCCTTCTAAACAAACTAAAGGTGATCATGGTAAAAATAGTACAATATAATAATAATAATAATAATAATAATAATAGTAATAATAATAATATCTGTGTTGAGGTAAGTGAGTAAAATAACACATTATTATTATTATTATTATTATTATTATTAATATATTGTACTATTTTTACCATGATTATATTTTTGTTGTTTTTTACTCACTGTAGCACCATTATTATTATTATTATTATTATTATTATTATTATTAATTGTAGATTGTGCTATTTTTACTGTGATCACTTTGAGTCTGATTGGGAAAATAAAGGTGGTAAATAATAATAATAATAATAATAATAATAATAATAATAATAATATCTGTGTTGAGGTAAGTGAGTAAAATAACACATTATTATTATTATTATTATTATTATTATTATTATTTTGTACTATTTTTACCATGATTATATTTTTGTTGTTTTTTTACTCACTGTAGCACTGATAGTATTATTATTATTATTATTATTATTATTATTAATTGTAGATTGTGCTATTTTTACTGTGATCACTTTGAGTCTGATTGGGAAAATAAAGGTGGTAAATAATAATAATAATAATAATAATAATAATAATAATAATAATATCTGTGTTGAGGTAAGTGAGTAAAATAACACATTATTATTATTATTATTATTATTATTATTATTATTATTATTTTGTACTATTTTTACCATGATTATATTTTTGCACCGATAGTATTATTATTATTATTATTATTATTATTATTATTAATATTAATTGTAGATTGTACTATTTTTACCGTGATCACTTTGAGTCTGATTGGGAAAATAAAGGTGGTAAATAATAATTATAATAATAATAATAATACCTAGAGCAACTATTAAAAGCATGCAAACCAACAAAATGCAAATATAATACGCATATTTTACATATGTGTATAACTACTTGGTCCTCTATTCACTTATTTGCAAGAGATGGAATGGGTGGGGATGCCGACTAGATGTCTATATCTTAAATATAACAAATGGGCCGATGCCCAGTCTTTCCTATTTTCCCCAGCAAAACTTCCCGGCCTCCTGGGCCTAATGATGTTGACATATTAAAAGGGAAGGGAGGGCTTGGGGCCCCCTCCTTTTGGCTAAATGCTCCCTGCTTAGGCTAATATTGCAATTGCCACCTACTGACATAATTTGTTTCGCAGTCATCGGCTGCCAGCATGAATCAAGGGTTGACACTCTAATTTCATGCGCACACGGTCGGGTCTGGCACTCCCTTCCTCGGCATACCAGCCACTACCTGGCATAAATCAGGGAGAGAGAAAAAGGCTTCCTTTCATACTCTCCTTCCTTCCTTCCTTCCTTCCTTCCTTCCTTCCTCTTCTCCTTCCTTCCTTCCTTCCTTCCTTCTTCCTTTCTCTTTTCTTCCTTCTTTTTCTTCCTTCTTCCTTTCTTTCTTTTCCTTCCTTTCCTTCCTTCCTTCTTCCTTTCTTTCTTTCTTTACTACTTCCTTCCTTTTGTTCCCCCTTCATTCCTTCCTTCCGTCCTTCCTTCCTTTTTTCTGTCTTTCCTTCCTTCTTCCTTCCTTTCTTTACTCCTTCCTTCGTTCGTTTTGTTCCTGTTCCTTCTTTCTTTTTTCTTCTTTCTTTCTTTTTCTTTCTTTTTCTTTCTTTCTTTCCTTTTCTTCCTTTCTTTTCTTTCTTCCCTTCTTTCTTTTCCTCCTCTTTTTCCTTCCTTCTTCCTTCCTTCCTTCTTCTTTTCTCTTTTTCTTTTTTTATTCCTTCTTTTATTATTCATGATCCATTACATTCACATATTACCTTAATTTCTTACTTATTTTTTACTTCTACTTACAATAATTTCAAGTGATTACATTAACTTCTTTTTCTGTCATTACCCAGTCAATTCCTTCATCATACTTTCTTGTCCTTCCTCCTTCCTCCTCTTTTTTTTTCCTTCCTTCTTTCCTATTCTTTCTCCTTCCTTCCTTCCTTCCTTCCTTCCTTCCTTCCTTCCTTCCCCTTCCATTCCACCTTCCTTCCTCTTTCCTTCCATCCTTTCCTTCTTCCTTCCTTCCACCCTTCCTTTCCATCTTCCTTCCATCCTTTCTTTACATCTTTCTTCCTTCCATTCCTTCATTTATTCTTCCTTCCTTCCATTCTTCCTTTCCATCTTCCTTCCATTCTTCCTTCCTTCCATTCCTTCATTCGTTGCTTCTTCCTTCCTTCCTTCCATTCTTTCTTTCATTCCTTCTTCCTCCCTTCCATTCTTCCTTTACATCTTCCTTTGGTTCTTCCTTCCATTCCTTCATTCATTCCTTCTTCCTTCCTTCCCTCCATCCTTCCTTTCCATTTTTCCTTCCATTCTTCCTTCCATTCCTTCATTCATTGCCTCTTCCTTCCATTCCTTCTTTCATTCCTTCTTCCTTCCATCCTTCCTTTCCATCTTCCTTCCTTCCTTCTTTCCTTCCATTCCTTCATTCATTCCTTCTTCCTTCCCTCCATCCTTCCTTTCCATTTTCCTTCCATTCTTCCTTCCTTCCATTCCTTCATTCATTGCCTCTTCCTTCCATTCCTTCTTTCATTCCTTCCTTCCCTGCCTTCCTTCTTCCTTCCTGCAGTCGTGTCCCTTTTTTTTTTCCCCCTTTTTGTCCCTTCATGCCGTCTTCCTTCCTCCTCCCTCCTTCCTCTTTCCTTCTCCGTCCTTCCTCCTTCCTTCATTTGCGTCATGTCCTTAATTGACGTCATTTATTCCGTTCCCTCCTCCTTCCTTTCCTTTCTTTCTTTCTTTCTTTCTCCTTTCTTTCCTTCCTTCTTCTTTTTTCTCTTCTCTTCCTTCCTTCCTCTTCCTTCCTTCCTTCCTTCTTTCCTTCACTTCCCTTCTTCCTTTCCTTTTTTCTTCTTCTTTTTCCTTCCTTCCTTCCTTCCCTTCCTTCTTCCTTTTCCTCCTTCCTTCCTTCCTTTTTCTTCCTTCCTTCCATAAGTCTCCATAGGGACCACCAAACGCAGCAGCATTGCCCAAACACGATTCAAGGAACATGAAAGGCACGCCAGAGTCCTTCAACCAGAGAAGTCAGCCATAGCAAAGCGCCTGATGAACCAACCTGGACACAGCAGATTATTTGAGAACACAGAAAGGCTGGACCACTCTCACAACCACCATGTCGGACTACACAGAGAGGCCATTGAAATCCACAAGAAGCAGGTGGACAATTTCAACAGAAAGGAAGAGACCATGAAAATGAACAAAATCTGGCTACCAGTATTAAAAAAACTCTAAAATTACAACAGCAAAACAACAGAGAGGAAACAATCAAGGGCATCTAATCACCTCTCAACAAAAGATTGCCCCAGGCACTGCCAGGCCATCAAATGCTAATCAAGGTGGTCAGTTGAAACATTCACACCTAGCTCCAGCAGACAAGAGTCCTTTGTCCCACCCTGGTCATTCCACAGATATATAAACCCATTTTCCTATTTCCAACAGACCTCACTACCTCTGAGGATGCTTGCCATAGATGCAGGCGAAACGTCAGGAGAGAATGCCTCTAGAACATGGCCATATAGCCCGAAAAATCCCACAAGAACCTAACAAATGTGTTGAATTATGATAAAATAAATACAATAAATAAAATATAATAATAATTATCATCATCATCATCGTCTTGAGTGATCTTGTTTGCTGTGTAGTAATCCTGTTGTGTTTCTAATAATAATAATAATAATAATAATAATGGCTCAGTGCTATGGGATCCTAGGAGTTGAAGCAGACTGAATTAATGTGATGTGGCATCCAATTGATAATAATAGCAAATGTATTGAATTATGATAAAATAAATAAATATTTTAAAATATAATAATCATCATTATCATCTTGCGTGATCTTGTTTGCTGTGTAGTAATCTTGTTGTGTTTCTAATAATAATAATATAATAATAATAATAATAATAATAATGGCTCAGTACTATGGTATCCTAGGAGTTGAAGCAGACCAAATTAATGTGACGTGGCATCGAATTGATAATAATAACAAATGTATTGTATTATGATTAAATAAATAAATATTTTAAAATGTAATCATCATCATCATCTTGCGTGATTATTTATTTATTTATTTCACTTAGTTATACCCCGCCCTTCTCACCCCGGGGGGTGTATTGAATTATGATAAAATAAATAAATATTTTAAAATATAATTATCATCATCATCATCTTGCGTGATCTTGTTTGCTGTGTAGTAATCTTGTTGTGTTTCTAATAATGATAATAATAATAATAATAATAATAATAGCTCGGTGCGATGGGACCCTAGGAGTTGAAAAAGGCCGAATTAATGCAACGTGGCATCCGATTGTATTGAAAAGGATGCTTCTGCTAAGTGGCCCAAGAAATGCCATTGATGTGGGTGGCGCAGGTGGCGCATTGCTGGCCTGGCTTTACGGGCCCGGCTTTGGCAATCTCTTCTGCCTTAGAATAAAACCGAGATGGGTCCCCCTTTGCTTCCCCTCCGCTCTCCTTGGCACCGCAGTCAATCTTTCTGAGAAAATAATATGAAAGATTTCCCCACTAAGCCTCTGTAAATGGGCTCCTAAGCCCCCCAAAGCCCCTATTGATTTAAGCAGGTCGGGCCGAAAGGGAGAACATCCCCTAAGCCCCGCTGTTCGTGCTTGACCTGATGGAACGATCGAGAATAATATCTTCTCTCTCTTCTTTCTTGTAATGCCACTCACAGGGAATTGGCAAGCGGGAGGTGGGATGAAAGCACATTCAGTGCTCTCCTCTTTGGGCAAAACCCTGGAGGGAATTTCCTTGCAAAGATGCCTCTCATCCATCAGCATGTGCCAACTCAGCAAGTCACCGCAATGTGCATTATTTTCCCGGGGAAGGATTTGCAAAAAAAGGGGGTTTTGTGCCTTTTGTTTGGGATTGGAAACAAAGAAGGGCGATCTTTCTCTTTCGCCTTCCCTTCTCCATCCCTCTGGATTTCTATTCCAGCTAAAAACCCATCAAAATACACCTGATTTGCTCAGGATTGGGGGAAGGATTCCTATGGGATGTCAAGGATTTTTGTATATATACTAGCTTGGGTACCTGCTATTGCCCAGGATATTAGAAGAGGTCATTTTTAAATATATATTTTACAAAATGCATAAGGTTGTGTGTTCCCCCCTGAAGTCGCAGGTTCGCAGCTTGGGTGTGACTCTGGATTCTTCGCTAAGCTTGGAACCCCAAGTTTCAGCGGTTTCCAGAGGAGCATTTGCACAGCTTCGGCTCGTGCGCCAGCTGCGCCCGTATCTTGGGAAGTCGGACTTGGCCACGGTAGTCCACGCTCTCGTCACATCCCGCATAGATTACTGCAATGCGCTCTATGTGGGGTTGCCTTCGAAGACTGTTCGGAAGCTGCAAATGGTCCAACGAGCGGCAGCCAGGTTGCTAACAGGAGCGGCACTCAGGCAGCACACAACTCCTCTATTGTGCCAGCTCCACTGGCTGCCTGTTTGCTTCCGGGCACAATTCAAAGTGCTAGCTTTAGCCTATAAAGCCCTACACGGTTCCGGCCCCACATACCTCTCCGAACGCATCTCCACCTATGAACCGGCTAGGACGTTAAGATCGTCCGGGGAGGCCCTGCTCTCGGTCCCGCCAGCATCACAAGCGCGGTTGGCGGGGACGAGAGACAGGGCCTTCTCGGTGGTGGCCCCTCGGCTATGGAATGCCCTACCAGCGGACATCAGGCAGGCCCCTTCGTTGCTGGCGTTTCGGAGGAGGATTAAGACGTGGCTCTATGAACAGGCGTTCAGATAATTATGCAATTACAACTAACTCAGGAAGACGGCATACTGAACAAGGAATGGTAAAACGACTATGAGAACGGGATCTGATTCTATTCGAGGCGTTGATGACTATATGTGTGTTGTTTGTGTATGTCTGTCTTATATATTGTCAGTGTTGCACATTTTACTGTAAACCGCATTGAGTCGCCGTCCCAGGCTGATAAATGCGGTATACAAATGGAGTAAATAAATAAATTGCCTTTTAGCTGCATGGGATAGCATTCCTTTGCATTTCCCCAGGGTTGCTACAGACCCAGCAGCACCCTGAAGTTAAACAGTATCAGAGTTTGGAAAGCCAGGCTGCAGGCCCTCTGCAGTTATTGGTTTAGAAAGTATCTCTTTGGGTTTGGAGTCTGCCCTTTTTCCTGGGGTTGAGATCTCCATTTTGGAATCTTCCCTGCCTCCTTCAGTAGAGAAAAGAGCCTCAGATGTGCTGTTGGTCAGGCAGGGAGCTCTGAAAAACCCATTGTGAGTACAATTGAGTTATAAATAGCAATTGAGATATAGAAAAGTTAATTGAGTAACTAAGTTATATACGATAATATTTATTTATTTGATCAGTCATATGACTGACTAACAACTAAGTTATATAGATAGAAAGATAGATAGAGAAGTATTTATTTATTTATTACTTATTTAAAAGTTTTGTATACCGGCCTTCTCACCTCTCTTGAGGGACTCAGACCGGTTTCCAACCATAATATCACATACAATCAATAAAAACATCATAATACATATTACAGTAAAACATTAAAACAGCAATTACATTCAATAACTACAATGGTCAGTCGTCACACTAAAATCGTTGTTCATCATCCTCCATCCATATCTCAGGGTGTTGGCTCACTCGTCGAATGCCTGTCTCCATAACCACGTCTTCACCTGTTTCCTAAATGTCAGGATAGAAGGGGCGGTTCTGATCTCCAGTGGGAGAGAGTTCCAGAGTCGAGGGGCCACCACCGAGAAGGCCCTGTCCCTCGTCCCCACCAGACGCGCTTGCGAGGCCGGTGGGACCGAGAGCAGGGCCTCTCCAGACTATCTTAATAATCTTGATGGTTCATAGGGGAGAATACGTTCGGAGAGGTAAACAGGGCCGGAGTCGTTTAGGGCTTTATAGGTTAAGACCAGCACTTTGAATTGTGCTCGGAAGCTAATTGGCAGCCAGTGGAGCTGGTGTAACAGCGGAGTGGTGTGCTCCCTGTACCCAGCACCCGTTAGTAGTCTGGCTGCCGAGCGTTGGACTAGCTGCAGCTTCCGGGCAGTCTTCAGAGGCAACCCCACGTAGAGAGCGTTGCAGTAGTCTAAACGGGATGTAACCAAAGCGTGGACCACCGTGGCCAAGTCAGACTTCCCAAGGTACGGGCGCAGCTGGCGCACAAGTTTTAATTGTGCAAAAGCTCCCCTGACCACCGCCAAAACCTGGGGCTCCAGGCTCAGCGACGAATCTAGGAGAACTCCCAAACTGTGAACCTGCACCTTCAGGGGGAGTGGGAACCCGTCCAGCACAGGCTGTAACCCTATACCCTGTTCGGCCTTTTGACAAGTACAATTGAATTATTAAGAAAGTCAATTGAATAATTGAGATAGAGAAGCTTATTGAGTTATAGATAGTGTGCCGTTACACCCAGACGCTTTTATAAAAACAAAACTATGTTGTGCTGTTCCCTATGTCTGGGTGAACTGCTGGTGCTTTTCTTGAGAAGATTGAGATTCTCAGTAACTGAGTCTATTACAAGTTCTGAACATCAAAAAGGGTATTTATTTCTAAAAGTTGCAAACAGAACAGTCACCAAATAGATATTTCTTCTTTCTCTTCTCCACCAGTTACTGAGTCAGCCTTTACCCAAATAGCAAAGAGATCCGGGGATCCTTCACCCTAACCCAGAGCTGTTGTCTTTTAGAAAGAACAAATCTTTCCCTAACTATCTAAGCTCCAGATTAGCCTTGGAGGTAAGGCAGTGCAGTCTCTCTCTCTATAAGACTCTATAAAACTCAATTCTCAAAGCTCAATATCTATTCTTCTTTACACTCTATAACTCTCTTATAATCTACTTAACTATAGCTCAATTCTTCTCAATAAACTTCTCAATTCCTATCTGTAACTCAATTAAGCTTATTCTCAATTGTTTTCAATAGTTCTCAATTGTTTTTGCAGTGGTTTTGTCGGAGCTACCTTTCTGGCCTTCAGCACATCAGATTCCTTCTTCAGAACTGATCAGGCAAGGGGGACTCCAAAATGGAGGTCTGGCCTGATAAAAGGGGCAGGCTCAAAGGTTACTCTTTGAGCCAATAACTGCAAAGGAGGCCTGCAAACTGGCTTTGCAAACCTGCTACTATTAACCTTTAGGGCTCTTGCAAACTGCAGCAGCCCTGGGACAAAATGCAAAAGAAAGCAGTCTCAAACAGCTGAAAGGTAAGGCAAACCAGGCTCCTGGGAGACGGAACAGATAGATATTGAGTTATTGAGTATTACTGAGCATTACTTCAGCTCCAAAGCTAACCTTGAGCTTAGATAGGGAAAAACCTGTTTTTTCTAACCATAGCAGCTCAGGGTTAGGGTGAAAGGATCCCAGGATTTTTTTCTACCATTGGGGGAAAAGTTATCTCAGTAACTGAAGGAAAAGGAAAGAAAGAACATCTCTATGGTTTCCCAAATTGACTGTTTGTGTTGTAACTTTATCAAGCTGTGCCAAATCTGCCAAGGACTTTGGAAATAAATGTTTTGTTGAAGTTCAAATCTTGACTGCCTCAGTTGCTGAGAATTTTTGAGCCTCTAAAGAAAGACCCCCGCGGTCCACTCGGATAAAGAGAGAAGCACATCTTAGTTTTAATTTTATGGAGTCTGGGTGTGACAGCACATTGTGGGTAAACTACAACTCACATAATGCCAGGTTAACCCCCTGAAACTCCATCAATACTTAAAGTTTGTCATGTCGAGCAAAATTTTCCGGAGAAAAATGTATAATATCACAAAGGACTACAACCCCACCCGCTTCATAGGAAATCTGCTACAAAGCAGGAGCTTTTTTGTTGAGTTTCAGGGCCAGAGAAGCAGATGGCGGAAACAGAAGAACAGCCTGCCTCAGGGGAGCGTGCTTGCGCCATCCATGTTTAACAGTTACACAAATGACCAGCCACTGCCAGAAGAGACAGAGTTTCATCTATGCTGATGATCGTGCCATCACTGCTCAAGCAGGGAGCTTTGAAATGCTTAAACAGAGGCTCTCTGAAGCTTGAGGTGTTCTTACTGCCTATTATAGGGAAAATGTATTTATTTATTTACAGTATTTATATTCCGCCCTTCTCACCCCGCAGGGGACTCAGGGCAGATTACAATGCATATATACAAGGCAAACATTCAATGCCGAAGACACCTCAGAGTTTGAGATCTTCTGGGGAGGCCCTGCTCTCGACCCCGCCTCTATTACAAGTGAAATTGGCAGGGACGAGGAGCAGGGCCTTTTCGGTGGTGGCCCCTCACCTATGGAATTCACTTCCCGGGGAAATTAGATCAGCGACATCCCTCCTTTCCTTTAGAAGGAAATTAAAAACATGGATTTGGGACCAGGCGTTTGGGCAATCTGGCAGATAAACAAAAGACTACGATGACTGATAATGTGGAATGAAATTATGGACTCTGAGTTAGTGAGTTAGTGAGTTAGTGAGTATGAAGTTAGTTTATTGACTGTGATATATATTGATTGTTTTTAACTGTTATAACTGTTTTAATTAAAGTCTTATATGTTTATCTGTATTATTGTGCAGGCATCAAATTGTGCCTTTTGTAAGACGCCCTCAGTCCCCCCTAGGGGGTTGAGAAGGGCTGGGTAGAAGTATACGAAATAAATAAATAAATAGACATAAGAATGAGTGACACTTGGCCTGGAAACAATCAATTTTAAAGGGATCTAAGGGTTTTAATAGGCCATAAGTTGGGCATGAGCTAACAATGTGATGCAGCAGCTAAAAAGCTCAATACGATTCAAGGCTGCATGCATAGGTGTCAAATATCGAGACTGATGGATGTAATATAGGATAAAGGATATGAATGAGTGACACCTGGCTTGGAAACACTCCATATGAAAGGAATTTGGGAATCTTAGTAGAACTCAAGCCAAGTATGAGCAGGGGCGGCTCGTCCATTACGCGAAGTAAGCGGTCGCAGAACACTTTTTTTTGCCAGGGGCGCAGAAGCGCCTCTGTAAATGCCCCTCGACTGCCACTTGAGGAGCGCCCCCTCAGCTCACAACAGCCCTAGCAGTCCGGGGGGAGCCTCGGCTTTCTTGCCTCGCTGCCGGGCGATCCTCTTCCCAAAGGGGCCGGGCCCTTGAGACGCGCCTAGCCCCTCTCATTCCTGCTCCACCTGGCCACCGGGTGCACGAACAGAGCCGGCGCTCAATTGTTCTCCGCGTTCGATCCCTTCCCCATGACCGGCTCCCTTTCCTGATCCCCACCGCGCCTGGGCGTTCTTGTGAGTAGCCTGGCTGCCGCATTCTGAACAATACGAAGCTTTCGGGTCGTAGACATTGGAAGGCCCACATACAGGGCATTGCAATAGTCCAGCCTAGACGTGACCGTGGCATGGATGACAGTTGCCAGAGCCTCGTCAGATAGGGAGGGTGCCAGTTGCCTCGCTTGTCGTAGATGGAAAAAGGCCTGTTTGCTGGCAGCAGCCACCTGAGCTTCCATTGTCAGCTGCGAATCCAGGATGACACCTAAGCTCTTAACAGTGGTCGATGGAGATAGGGCAGCACCATCGAAGGTGGGTAATGGAGGAGTCAGACCTGCCAGGCGGCCATGCCAGAGAATCTCAGTCTTCGCCGGGTTCACCTTCAGTCTGCTAGCACGTAGCCAGTTTGACAGAGCTTCCAGACATAGGGTGAAATTGTCTGGAATTGACGTTGCTCCAGGCTCCAGGCGCAGAAGGAGTTGGGTATCGTCTGCATATTGGTAGCAGTCCAGGCCGAAACTCCGAGCCAAACTAGCAAGGGGTCTAACGTAGATGTTGAAGAGAAGAGGAGAGAGAATTGCACCTTGGGGGACCCCACATAGGAGGGGGATCTATCGGAGACTTGATCCATGTACTCCACGCGTTGACTCCGGTTCCGGAGAAATGAGTTGAACCAATTGAGGGCCTGACCACAAACTCCGGACATGGCAAGACGGTGAATCATTAGATCGTAGTCGACGGTGTCAAACGCTGTGGTAAGGTCGAGAAGTACCAGTAGCGCGGATCCACCGTTGTCAGACTGGCAACAGCATTGAGCTTTTGCAGTTAAGGTGGTGTCAAACTGCATTCATTCCACAGTGTAGATGCATTACAAGACTCCATTGGCATCATAGCATCGGAGAACTCCAGCCGTTCCCCTTCCTCCATATTTTGAGCTTTGTTTTCAGCCCTTCTCTCCAAAGTAGCCAATTTGCCGTTATGGTTGCACTGCAGTCAATTAAAATGTTTTATTTGCACGCCTCTGGATCCCTTACCTTCATTAACATTTAACAGTAAATGCACAAAAGAAGGTAAATAAAATATTATCCAGTTCTGCAAAGGTCACTGCGAGATGGAACCGTTACGGCGACATAAAGGCAAGGCAGGAAAAGGATTTCGGGATGAGAAACCGAGGCAAAAGGGGAAGGCACACCAAAAATGTTGCTTTGATCTGATAAGTGGCTTCGTTTTTGGAGCATAAATCATTCCAAGCCATAAAATATTTTGGATTCCCCCCCCCCCCCAAATTTGTCTATATGAACATAATGAGATATCTTGTAAATGGGATCCAAGACCAAACACGAAATGCATTGATGTTTCATAGACACCTTAAGACATGTCGCCTCAAGGTCATGTTATACAATATTTTAAATATTTTTGTATCCATTGAACTATCAGAAGACAAAGCCATAGAGATGGACTGTTTTGGAGGATTTCATGTTTCGGGATTTGAAGAAAGAGATTTATTTATTTATCATGTCAGGAACAAACCAAACAGTTGTATTGCATTTTAAACAAACAAACAAAACACAAAGTTTGCAAACTTGGTAGTGGATTAGATGTCCTTTGACCAGTACCTGGTCACTTGGAGAGCCTCTGGTGTTGCTGTGAGAAGGTCCTCCATTGTGCATGTGGCAGGGCTCAGGTTGGATTGCAGCAGGTGGTCAGTGTGTTTCATCCCGAATAGACTACTGCAACACACTCTACGTGGGGTTGCCCTTGAAGACTGTTCGGAAACTTCAACTGGTCCAGCGAGCGGCAGCCAGATTACTCACCGGAGCGTCATACAGGGAGCACACCACCCCCCTGCTGTGTCAGCTCCACTGGCTGCCGGTTCAGTTCCGAGCACAATTCAAGGTGCTGGTTTTGACCTACAAAACCCTTTACGGTTCCGGTCCAGTGTATCTGTCCGAACGTATCTCCCTCTACGTCCCACCCCGGAATTTGAGATCATCTGGGGAGGCCCTGCTCTCGACCCCACCGCTATCACAAGTGAGGCTGGTGGGGACGAGGAGCAGGGCCTTCTCAGTGGTGGCCCCTCACCTGTGGAACTCACTCCCGGGGGAAATTAGGGCATCAACATCCCTCCTCTCCTTCAGGAGGAAAGTAAAGACGTGGTTGTGGGACCAGGCCTTTGGGCAATCTGACAACTAGATACGGACAATCAAACGACTAGGACTGACAGGACTGACAATGTGGAATTGGAATTTGGACTATGAGATAGCGAACGCTGACCATCTATGAGGAGTAATTAGGTTTGTATTGTTTTATTGGTTTTATTGGTTTTAGGGTTGTAATGCAGGAATTGTTGTTTAACTGTTCAACTGTTTAATTGATGTTATTTTGTTTTACTACTGTTATGTGATGCTGGCATCGAATTGTGCCTTTGTAAGCCGCCCTGAGTCCCCTTCAGGGTGAGAAGGGCGGGGTAGAAGAAAACGAAATAAATAAATAAATAAATACAGGTGGTCAGTGGTTGGCTCTTCTCCACACTCGCATGTCGTGGATTCCACTTTGTAGCCCCATTTCTTGAGGTTGGCTCTGCATCTCGTGGTGCCAGAGCAGTCTGTTCAGCGCCTTCCAAGTCGCCCAGTCTTCTGTGTGCCCAGGGGGGGGAGTCTCTCATTTGGTATCAGCCATTGATTGAGGTTCTGGGTATGAGCCTGCCACTTTTGGACTCTCGCTTAATGAGGTGTTCCAGCGAGTGTCTCTGTAGATCTTAGAAAACTATTTCTTGATTTAAGTCATTGATGTGCTGGCTGATACCCAAACAGGGGATGAGCTGGAGATGTCACTGCCTTGGTCCTTTCACTATTGGCTGCTACTTCAGGTGGTGCTAAACAGTGTAATTTCCCCAGTGGTGTAGGGCGCAGACGTGATAATGTGGCACGTATCAGGATGCTTGTCTGTTCTTAAGGTGAAAAGCACACGTTGAGTATCTTCTAGGTTGTTTTGCATCTTGGCCAAGAGACAACAACAACAACAACAACACTGTTCAACAACAACAACACTGTTCTATGGGTTGAGTATCTTCTAAGTTGCTTTGCATCTTGGCCAAGAGACAACAACAACAACAACAACAACATTGTTCAACAACAACATCACTGTTCTATGGGTTGAGTATCTTCTAAGTTGCTTTGCATCTTGGCCAAGAGACAACAACAACAACAACAACAACAACATTGTTCAACAACAACATCACTGTTCTATGGGTTGAGTATCTTCTAAGTTGCTTTGCATCTTGGCCAAGAGACAACACTGTTCTATGGGTTGAGTATCTTCTAAGTTGCTTTGCATCTTGGCCAAGAGACAACAACAACAACAACAACACTGTTCAACAACAACATCACTGTTCTATGGGTTGAGTATCTTCTAAGTTGCTTTGCATCTTGGCCAAGAGACAACAACAACAACAACAACATTGTTCAACAACAACATCACTGTTCTATGGGTTGAGTATCTTCTAAGTTGCTTTGCATCTTGGCCAAGAGACAACAACAACAACAACAACACTGTTCAACAACAACAACACTGTTCTATGGGTTGAGTATCTTCTAAGTTGCTTTGCATCTTGGCCAAGAGACAACAACAACAACAACACTGTTCAACAACAACAACACTGTTCTATGGGTTGAGTATCTTCTAAGTTGCTTTGCATCTTGGCCAAGAGACAACAACAACAACAACAACACTGTTCAACAACAACAACACTGTTCTATGGGTTGAGTATCTTCTAAGTTGCTTTGCATCTTGGCCAAGAGACAACAACAACAACAACACTATTCTATGGGTCGAGTATCTTCTAAATTGCTTTGCATCTTGGCCAAGAGACAACAACAATAACAACAACACTGTTCAACAACAACAAGACTGTTCTATGGGTTGAGTATCTTCTAAGTTGCTTTGCATCTTGGCCAAGAGACAACAACGACGACAACAACAACAACACTGTTCAACAACAACACTGTTCTATGGGTTGAGTATCTTCTAAATTGCTTTGCATCTTGGCCAAGAGACAACAACAACAACAACACTGTTCTATGGGTTGAGTATCTTCTAAGTTGCTTTGCATCTTGGCCAAGAGACAACAACAACAACAACAACAACAGCACTGTTCTATGGGTCGAGTATCTTCTAAATTGCTTTGCATCTTGGCCAAGAGACAACAACGACAACAACAACAACAACACTGTTCAACAACAACACTGTTCTATGGGTTGAGTATCTTCTAAATTGCTTTGCATCTTGGCCAAGAGACAACAACAACAACAACACTGTTCTATGGGTTGAGTATCTTCTAAGTTGCTTTGCATCTTGGCCAAGAGACAACAACAACAACGACAACAACAACAACACTGTTCTATGGGTTGAGTATCTTCTAAATTGCTTTGCATCTTGGCCAAGAGACAACAACAACAACAACAACACTGTTCAACAACAACAACACTGTTCTATGGGTTGAGTATCTTCTAAGTTGCTTTGTATCTTGGCCTAGAGACAACAACAACACTGTTCTATGAGTTGAGTATCCTCTGAGTTGCTTTGTATCTTGGCCTAGAGACAACAACAACAACAACACTGTTCTATGGGTCGAGTATCTTCTAAGTTGCTTTGCATCTTGGCCTAGAGACAACAACAACAACAGCAACAACAACAACAACACTGTTCAACAAGAACAACACTGTTCTATGGGTTGAGTATCTTCTAAGTTGCTTTGTATCTTTGCCTAGAGGCGACAACAACAACAACAACAACAACAACACTGTTCTATGGGTCGAGTATCTTCTAAATTGCTTTGCATCTTGGCCAAGAGACAACAACAACGACAACAGAACTGTTCTATGGGTCGAGTATCTTCTAAATTGCTTTGCATCTTGGCCAAGAGACAACAACAACAACAACAACAACAACAACAACAACAACAACATTGTTCTATGAGTTGAGTATCCTCTAAGTTGCTTTGCATCTTGGACAAGAGACAACAGTGTTCTATGGGTTGAGTATCTTCTAAGTTGCTTTGTATCTTGGCCTAGAGACAACAACAACAACAACAACAACACTGTTCTATGGGTTGAGTATCTTCTAAGTTGCTTTGCATCTTCGCCAAGAGACAACAACAACACTGTTTTCCCCCATTGTTTTCTCTGTACTTTTTGAAAACTTTTCAGAGTCCAAAGCAAGGCGATCCATCTCCTTATGTCAATGTGGAACCTGATGGAAAAAGCAACACCTCAAAGCACTCCAAACATCTAAAATATTCATTTCAGCCGTAAATACCCGCCAATCCATCACTGGCTCTCTGGCCCTTGGCGGTGTTTGGTGTTCTTTCCATCTCCCTTTCGTTCATTCGTTCCCCTTTTGTATGCTCATGAATACTTTCTCTGGCACGTCAGGTGTTGGAGGGGCTTCATTTCTGCATTTTTGCGTCATGTCAACCTGTTGTGCCGAACGGGAATCTTCAAAGGCGCGGGGAGTTCAAAGGCAAGAGAACTATGTCTCTCTCTCTATATATATATTTCTCTTTCTCCCAAAGGCCTGGCATGCCCTGCCCTTCTTTCATTAGTGCTCCCATTTATCACAAGTGGGAAGATGCACTCAAGGTGCCTTCATTTGGAGAGGAAACTTGGACAGGCACCAATCAGGCAGGCAGGCAGGCGCTGACCTCAGCATTGCCCAGAGGGAGGAGGAGGAGATCAAAGAGAGAGGCATGCACACGGTGGAAGGAACATCAACCTCCTCCCAGCCGGCGCAACTGTCTCATTACCGGGCCATAAAGACTTGGAGCGCAATCCCGTCAAGAAGGAAAACTCCGCTGACTTCTTTGCTGACAGCTTTGCCCAAAAGTTTCAACGTGAAGGGATGCACCCCGTCCACACAGTAGAATGAATGCGGTTTCATTGCCATGGCACCTTGGAGTTGATGCTTAGTATTTATTTACTTATTTGCGTGTGCAAGTGCAATACACCTCCCACAGCCAACCCAAGAAGTACGCTCACACATGATGTTGGGATGAACAATGGCCACAACTCATTTATTGATAACAGGAACAAGAGTTGGCAGCCAAGCATGGGTCCTGGATCACGATCGGGCAGGCCAATACTGCCCGATCCCTTACACGCCAGGGTGCCGCTGGCACAATACCGGGCAAACGCAACTCGGCACCCCTGGGACCACCAGGCGTTCCCCCTTTCCGCTAGGGGAGATACCAAACCAGATCCAGGGCCCATGCCCCATGCTACAAGGAGTTGTGATGCGAATCATAGAATCATAGAATCCTAGAGTAGGAAGAGACCTCCTGGGCCATCCAGTCCAACCCCATTCTGCCAAGAAGCAGGAATATTGCATTCAAATCACCGTACATCTTCTCCAGCCTCTTTTCACTCCCATACTCCTTCTCCCCACCCCCCTTTTCCTATGTTCCCCCTGCTTCCTTCCCCATCATCTCTTCCTCTTTTCTTTCATCCCCTCTTTATTTTCATCA
>NW_026844367.1:34828206-34846452 GCF_025583915.1 Anolis sagrei ordinatus | reverse complement strand
GCGTCTCCTGATTTCCTGGCCACAGTCTGCATCTGCACTCATCTTTGCGCCTAGAAATACAAAGTCTGTCATTATTAGCATAGCAATATTTAGTAATATTAATATACTCTAATATTATTAGTAGTATGACATGTAATATAAAATATATAATAATTATATTGCATTATTAGTGGTGTTATAGTGTATTACATTTTAATATGATTATCAATATTATATGTGTCTACAATATATTAGATGGATGGATGGCATCCTTGAAGTGACTGGACTGACCTTGAAGGAGCTGGGGGTGGTGACGGCAGACAGGGAGCTCTGGCATGGGCTGGTCCATGAGGTCACAAAGAGTTGGAGACGACTGAACGAATGAACAACAAACAATATATTATAATATTAGCACAGCGCAATATTAGTATTATATATTACTATATTATTGCTGGGGGGAGGTTGAAATACATAAATATAATATAAATATATGATTAAATATGTCTTAATAATAATAATAATAATTATTTATTTATTTATTTATTTATTTAATTTGATATACTTGTATACCGCCGTTTCTCAGCCTAGCCGGCGACTCAACGCGGTTTACAACAACTTATAACAAACAACAGTTTACAGTTTAAAAGCATAAAAACACGATCCACAATACATGTATCAATAAACAATCCAATTCATCTCTTGACTAAAATCGCGATCCAGTTTCGTCGTCCAAATTGCCAGTCCTTCAATCATTACACTTATTGCACTGAGTTAACCGAACGCCTGCTCAAACATCCAGGTTTTTAGTCTTTTCCGGAAAACCATCAATGAGGGGGCTGATCTTACCTCTATGGGGAGGGCGTTCCATAGCCGCGGGGCCACCACAGAAAAGGCCCTGTCTCTCGTCCCATAATAATAATAATAATAATAATAATAATAATAATAATAATAATAATAATAATCCAGCATATAGATCTCGTTTGCTGTGGCATACTGTGCTTTTGTGTCAGTAAAATAACAATATTTCCCTGTTTCCACCCCAGTGATATCTGGTAATAATAGTAGTAGTAGTAATGTTATACTATTTCTTTGCTGTGACCGCCCGCAGGTGTATGCGCACGCGGGGGCGGCCTTGGACGGGAAGGTGTACATTGCGTGCGGGAGGCGTGAGGAGGAGTACCTGAAGGAGCTCCAGTGCTACGACCCCAAGACGAACTGCTGGGACCCTCTACCCGACAGCCCCTTCCGGCGCGCATGGCACGGCATGGTGGCCATGCTGGGGAAGCTTTACCTCATTGGCGGAAACAACACCGACTCTGGATTCAGGCAGGATGTCCTTGAGGTCAGCCTCCTCTTCTTGTTCTTGTTGTTGTTGTTGTTGTTGTTGTTATTTATTTATACCCTGCTGTATCACCCCAAAGGGGACGCAAAGCTGCTTGACATAAAAGCGTTAGTACAGAATTTGAACATATACAAAAATTTAAACAGAATTAAACACAAACAGCAGTAAAAAAATTCATTTAAAACCCATCAAAACATATTCAAAGTTGGAAGCCACAGCAGCCCTGACTAGATCGGAAACACCTTCCTCTTTAAAGGACTGGGCGAACTACAATTCCCAGAATCGTGGGTCAATCCTCCCCAAACCAGGCCTGTATACACAATTGGCCATGTTGGATGTGTATGCCAAGCTTGGTCCAGATCTGTTGTCAGCTAGGTTCAGTGCTCTCTGGATAAGGTTAAACTACAACTCCCATATGCCAAGGGGAGTCGCCCCCAAATCCTGCCAGTGTTTACAGTTGGTCATGTTAGGTCTGTGTGCCAAGTGTGGTCAAGATCCGTCATCAGCTGGGTTGAGTGCTTTTGGGATGCAGGTAAACTACAACTTCCAAAATCAAGATCATTTTCCTCAAACCCCTGCAGTATGTCCAGTTGGTCCTGCAAATTCCACACAAGGAACCCTGAGATGCCTGAAATCTAGGGTGAAATGTTCCCCTAATGAAAGCATTCCTTGGGTGGTGGGCCGTAGTGTTTGGGGAGGACATTAGCAGGGGTTGGACTACATGTTCCACGGTGGTCACGATGACCTGCAGTGTCAGTGGAGGGAGGGCCTTTGGGGGCTTCTCCGCACTTGGAACTACAGCCTGTTTGTGGAGGCCGGAGGCTGTCTGCGCAAGTGGATCCCTCTGCCACATACGCATACACGCATTTGTCACTTTCATTGTGTGGATGTAGAATATAGATATAGATAGATAGATCATTATCCTCTTGCAAAACAATGGCTGCCAGAAAAAGAATTGCCATTGGATTATAGTGGTTTTGTTGTGGTCATTGTAGGTGTCCTGCTACTCCCCGAATTCAGCGCAATGGACGACAGTCTCCCCGCTCAGGTTCGGACACAGCAAACCGGGCATTGCGACCCTCGACCGCCGCATCTACGTCTTGGGGGGCCAGTCCTTCAACCACGGGCGCCTCTCGGCCGCCGTCCACATCTACGACGCGCTCCAGGACCGGTGGGAAGACGGCCCCTCCCTGGAGAACGACGTGTCTGGGATCGCGGCCTGCACCCTCACCCTGCCCCAGGCGGTGGTCCTCGATGTCCAGCGGTGGTCGCCAGACAGATGGTGGCGCGAGGGCGGAGGGGACCTCTTTTCCTGAGGGCGGGAGCGTCTTGGACAATGTCAAGGAACTGCGATGGGTACCTGGTGGGATTCTTGGGTTGTGCCTTCCTCTTCGTGGCCCTCCTTCTCCTATCGGGAAAACAGCATGGCAAAACTTAGCTGATACTTCCTTGTTGTTTACCTGTGATCCTCTCCTATTATGTCAACAAGGAGGATTGGGGGGGGGGGGAAGGGGGGATCCGTCCTCTTCGTGGTCCTCCTTCTTTTGGGAAAATGGCATGTCAGAACTTGACGTCTCATTCCTCCGATCCGAAAATGGCATTTTGACGGCTACATCTTTGTTGTCGAAGCATTCTCTGCATATTTGTAATGCCACTTTGGATTTCAGACCACAGAATTTTGAGGAACCGATTGCCAATTTGTGGGACGCGCGGTAACGGACTGTTTTTAATGAGGAGAAGCAAACAATAAAGAGCTTTTTTAAACAAGGAGCAATAATTAAAATATTATAGGACAGGCGAGGGCCAACCCTATTCTGACTTACAAAACCTATCTTGCTCGTAACTTGGGAACTGCCTGTATTTGTATTTCCTGAGGTCAGCTGCCTCTATACACGTTTTCTAAGTTAAAGAAATGCTTCCGTTAGCTTTTTCTGAGGCAAGAGAAACTTATTCTGAGGTAAAAATGGCTGCTATTCACATTTCCTGAGGTACATTTTGCTTCCCTCAGCCTCTTCTGAGGCAAAATAATCATTTTCTGAGGGAAAGGGTGCCCCATCCACGTTTCCTGAGGTAAATTGTGCCTCCCTTGGACTTGCCTGAGGTGGACCCAGCCTTTGCTGAGGTGAAACCTTCCTCCAATGGGGAGGGGTCCCAACCACAACCTCCTCCTCGACCTCTTGGGCCGCTCACTGGGTTGCTGTGGTGGGTGCATGTGGACGTTCTCCTGCAGGGCCTCCTCCACTGGCCCCTCTCCGCCTCGGAGAACACCTGTGCCTCCTGGTGAACACCTGTGCCTCCCGCTGCATCAGGCACTCTGTCTTGATGGAGAAGGACCAAGGCTCTTAAGTCTGGGCCTGTCCTACCTGGCAGTGTTGTCGTACTGATGGAGAAGGACCAAGGCTCCTAATTCTGGATCTGGCCTACCTGGCAGGCCCTTCCCCCCAAATACACTTGGCTCTGGGCTGCTCGAGAAGGTCTGTGGGCAGGGCAAGTGCAGCAGCTTTTGGGACACTCTCCCGGGACCATCTTAAGGGATGGAATCTAGCCCCCTTCTGCATTAAAGGAGGACCCCTCCTCCTCTTCCAAGGCCTCGATTCCACCGTTCATACTCTGCTGCTGCCCCACATTTCCAGCAGCCTTTAAAGTGTCTCTGTTTCTCTTGTCTCCCAGTCCTCCCATCACTATTGGCTTCCTTCCTTTATGGGAATTGTGGTCCAAAATACTAGCGTTTCCATTTCATGGGAGACACAAGGGTTGCTGTTGTTGATGGTCTTCAGGGTCCCTTCTGACACACGGCATGGCAACCCTCAGGTGGACCTCTCTTGGGGTTTTCTCAGCAAGGATGTTTCTGAGTGGGTGGCCCTTGCCTACCTCTGAGGTTGAGGGGAAGTGACCCTTGGTGGGCCCCAGTGGCTAAAGGATGGGGGTTCAGAGCCCGGGTTTCCCATGGCCCATCCCTGGCTCTCTTTCTGTCAATCTCAGGAAGGTCTAGCCTGAAGGACTCCCATCCAGGTCCTCACCAGGGCTGGCCCTGCTCCACTTCTGGCTGGAAGGGCCTCTCTCAGGAGGGACTGCGTCCTGCAAGGCTGCTTGCATGGCTTTCTCTCTCCCCTTCCACACCCCATTATTTCTTTATTGGCAGTTTCCAAGGTAGAGAGACCAGAGGGGCATCTCGTGGACAGTGACCACCACAGAGCAGAAGGACCTCAAGGGGACAATGGCAACAACAGACTAGAAGGACTTCTAGAGGTCAATGAGAGGGACAGACCAGAGGGGTCTCTAGTGGACAACGACAATGAGACCAGGGGGGCCTCCATCTGCAGATGAGGGGAGCCACCTCTCTGCTCCTTTATCCATTGTAAGAGAATGGGGAGACGTGGCCACCAGAAGACACCATCCAAGCCTCCACTTCAGGGTGGGGGCTATCATGACACAGACGACCCCCAAATTTATTTCTCCATGCTTTCAGAAACTGCTTCAGTTAAAGGTAGTGTGTCTCCTCTGAATGAATGTCGGAAGGAAGGAAGGAAGGAAGGAAGGAAGGGGCTGCCAGAGGAAGGACACAGTGAAACTGAATCCAGGGAAGACGTGAGATTGCCCTCAACCCTGAAGGAGATGGAGGTGCCACCTTGGAAAATGCATACAAACACAACCAGGGGGGTCCTCTCCTCTAAAAGACTGTGTCCTTCAGGGATGACTGGTTTTGCAGCTTGGGACAAGGCCTCTGGGACCATCCTTCCAAAGGTCAGTCCAGGGAACTGGACAACAGTCAGGACAGCATACTCCTAACTTTGGACAATGTGCCAGATGCGGCCCTCACTTCCTAGAACTGGAGGAGCTAAAGATGGTAGTGCATGTGCTGCTCACCTCCATGCTGGAGGTCTTCAATGTGCTATACATTGGGCTCCATCTGTACCAAATTCAGAAACTCCCAATGGGTTCAAAACATGGCAGCCAGGCTAGTCCCAGGATTATCCAGGAGTGAGCATATCCCTCCCCCCCAAATTAAACTCACTCCATCGGGTGCCAATTCGTTTTTGGACAAAGTACAAAGTATTTGGGTTGTTGTAGGTTTTTTTGGGCGATATGGCCATGGTCTAGAGGCATTCTCTCCTGATGTTTCGCCTGTATCTATGGCAAGCATCCTCGGAGGTAGTGAGGATGCACTACCTCTGAGGATGCTTGCCATAGATGCAGGCGAAACGTCAGGAGAGAATGCCTCTAGACCACGGCCATATCGCCTGAAAAAACCTACAACAACCCAGTGATTCCAGCCATGAAAGCCTTCGACATTACAAACTATTTGTTTGGACCTCTAAAGCTCTGTGTGGTTTGGCTCCAGGTTCCCTCCAGGAAGGCCTTCTCCTGCACCATCCAGGGCCCTTTGGACACAGAGGTCTTCTGTGGGGTGGCTGCTCCAGGCATAGACAGAACCGACTGGCGACTGTCAACCAGAGGACCCCTTTCCATCAGCCCCCAAAGAAGTCTGTGGGATGAATGGTCTGCCGAAGGAAGAGATCCCACCGCAGCTACATCAGCTGTCAGACTTTAAGATGCAACTGGAGACGCATTTCTTCTGGCAGGAGACCAACCCAGTTTGAAGTCGTGATTTTGTATCTGCACCTCATCCGTGTGCATTTCATCACTGTATTCGAACTGTGTGCATCTTGTATGTATTGTAATAGTTTTATCTCATTTGTAGGGATATAAAGATGCTTATTTATTGTCCTCCCAGCCTTGTTTTGGACCACTGCACCTCAGGTGGAAGGAGGCCCAAGGGCTGCCCTGTCTCTGCAAGGCCTGGGCCAGGGTGAGGGGCCAAGGGGACCGGGAGGCCGGTCCCAAGAAGGCAAGGGAGCAGCAGGAGATCGAGGATCAAAGAGAAACCCGACAGATTCAAAATTCAGAAGGTAGGACTGTTTAATTTTAGGTCTTGCAGCATGTCTGCACTTGAAAGCATACCGTTTTGATATAAGCACAGCATACCTGAAGAATAATAATAACAACAACTTTATTGTTGTACCCCACCTCCATCTCCCCAAAGGGACTCGGGGTGGCTCACATATGGCACAATAGGCCTAAAACAATGCATAAAATAAACACACAATATAATACAGAGAAAACCAATAGCATATAAAACAAAGTTTAAGCGCAAAATAGCGGCCATTAACCTACAAGGGGCGTTCATCAAAGATTTCCCTTGAGGACCCACTTCCTGTGGACTGAGAGCAATGAAACTTGGCCCAGTCCTGAGTCCTTCTCTCCACTGGTGTCATCTCAGGACACACACTTCGCCCACCTTTTTAAGCAACTGTGAACACCTCACTTGTAGAAGTGAGCAGGCTGCTCCACAAGCCACGTTGTGCCTTCAGAAATCAGAGTCTCATCATCTGAAAAATGTTTGCCCTTCAAAAATAACTTCCTTGTTGGAAAGAGGTGGAAGTCCGATGGTGCGAAGTGGGGTGAATAAAAGGGGGATGCGGTAGAATTTCAAAGCCATAGCAGCATGCTTCTTCCATTTGGGCAACAGGCAAGTTGTGAACTGGTGCACTGACTTGCAGAAGGTGGACAACTTTGGTGAGCATGCTACATTGTCTCACAGTTTGAATAGCCTCCCGCAATTTCCACACCAGCGATGCATAGTATGCCCCAGTGATCATGGTCCCCTTTGCTAGGAAATCCACCCATACTACTCCATGCTGGACCCAACTCTCGGCATGACCTTGCCTGCTGAGAGTTGGGCACGTGCCTTCTTTGGAGGCAGTGAGTCAGGATGCTTCCATGGCATCGACTGGACTTTCATCTCAGGATCTGAGTGATGAACCCAGATTTCATCCTGTTCGATAGTCTGTTGAAAAAGTCCTCCTGGTTTCCATGACACATCATTTCCCCTGGAATTGGAGCTGTTTTCACTGAAATCTGACCACATTGGAATGTACGATGCCAGTTCTTGACTCCATCATATGATGGGGAATCATCACCATAAACCTCTTTCATCTCATGTGTACAGAAGTTGATTGTAAATGATATGATTATAAACTGTATTGAATGTAAATGATATTATTATAACTGTATTTGTGTTTACACTGGTTGCCCTAATGCTGGAGCGGCCTAGCTGTGAGGAGTGTGTTACCATGGAAACAATGCTGTAGAGAAGTGGGAGGAGCTTAGAGAGGGGAGTTTTGAAAAGCGACAGTTAAAAGTTAGTTAGGTTTTATGCTCAGAGGAGTGAAGAGTCATGAAGAGTTAGGGTTTAGGCTCAGAAGAGTGCACAGTCATGAAGAGTCAGGGTTGAGGCTCAGAGGAATGAAGAGTTAGGTTTAGGCTCAGGGAAGTGAAGAGTTGAGAGAGAGAGAGAGTGGGAAGTAGAGAAGCAGTGTTTGTGAATAGTCGGAGGTTTCTTCAGTTCGGGAAAGCTGAAGGGGAAACCTTATTAGTTTTATTAGTTAGAGAAGACTAATAGAAGCTAGTTTAGATCACTAGTTAAGAGTGAACTAGAGATCTGAGGTTTGATCACGGAAGGGTCAAACAGGAAGACTATTCACCTCAGGAACCATTGTTTAATAAAGTGCTTCACCACAGCAAAGGTTATTTATAAGTTGTAACATCAGAAGACTGAACTGTATCGCAACCAAGTTATATGTAACGTTCTCCAAGTATTTTCCAAGTTTATCACCAAACTGCAACCATACGCTTTGTTTCAAAATAAACTTGTTCTCTTTGATTGTAAAACTGCCTCATCTCCATTAATTCTGCGTTTAGTGTGCCCAATCTCCCAAAATTACCTCACGTCACCGAATTGGTGGCACCATTAAGGATAATAAATAATAAATTGTAACTTCTCTCTCCTGAGACCTCCCTTACCGAATTTGGGGCCCGAGCTCTTTCGCATCATGGAACCTGTGCGGCCTTTTGAGTAAAGGAACTTGATGACTGCTCTGTATTCCACTGGGTCCATTATCAAACCTCACACCACTTCAACACCTGTGGTAAAATCAAGACCGTTATCGGTTTTGAGTTGGAAATTGGAACGTAACCTACAGAGACTTATATCATTACAAATGTGCAGTTTCAGTGTTCTGTGATAAATAGAAGTGGGTCAGGGGAAATCTTTAATGAACGCCCCTCGTATGATGAGAAGGATAACCTGAAGGAGGACATCTATATAACACCTCCACCAGGTTCTGAATGCAGGGATACTAAGATGTTTTGCAAGTTAAACAAGGCACTCTATGGTCTAAAACAATCTGGAATCGCCTGGAATGATTGTTTGTGTGATGCTCTGGCCAAAATGGGGTTTGTGAAAAGACGGGCAGGCCCATGTGTGTATACCAGAAGTATACAACATGTCTATCAAATACTTATTGTTTATGTAGATGATGTGTGTTTTTCAGCTGAACCCAAATCACAAATCGATCAGTTTGCAGAAGAACTGGGCAAGCATTTTAAACTATGAAATTTCGGTCCAATACAATTTTCCTTGGATTTGCATATCATTAAAAAATCAACAAGGAGGGTTTATATTGAGCCAAAAAGAAAAGATACTGCAAGTACTGGAGAAACTAAACTTGAAAGATTGTAAATGAGTTCAATTGCCTCTGATCTTATGTTTTACGAATGAAGTGGAGAACTCTGAACCATTAAAAAAAAACCTTGTAGAAAAGCATTATTGGTCAGTTGTCATACATAAGCAATTACACACGAGCAGACAGAGCATTTGCTATAAACTTTCTGAGCAGGTACGCAACCCACCCACCCACTGCTGCGTGGAATGGGCATAAAAGAATGGCAAGATAATTAAACTCAAAATTTTGGTTTAGACTTAAATCCAGATGACTCATTGGATTTACAAGTATTTGCAGACAGTGATTTCGGGAACAGCTCTGATAGGAAATCAATGACTGGAGCTCTAAAGAAGTTTTCTAACACAGTCATAGACTGGAGATCGAAAAAGTAAGGGTTTGTTGCTTTAAGTTCCAGTGAAGCTGAATTTGGAGCACAAAGCTTTGCATATACTGAAATCTGTGATAAAACAGCTATTGAAAGACCCGCAGAGTCCTGTCGAAGATCCCACAACAATTTATGAAGATAACCAAACATGTATATTAATAGCAACACAAGCCAGGGTAAAACAAAGAAGTAAACACGCAGATATAAAACACAGTGTAAGAGATGCGGTAAAGAATGGTGAAATTAATTTAATGTACTGTAACACATCTCTGAATCTGGCAGATATATTAACAAAACCATCAAGTGCCCAGCAGCACAAAGCGGTCCCAAATAACTTAGGAATATTTGAATGCACCATGCAACAAGGATTTTTTCCCCTTCTTAACACAGGGAGAGGTATTAAGATGTTTAAGTTCTTGTGGGATCACTACCGGGTGTGTGTTAAGAGAAAAAGACTCACCCTGGTTAATTACAACCCACAGGCTGAGTAACTGGAGTAATTAAGGTCATCAAGTTTTGGCCACCCTAAAGAGATCTAACTGGGGAGTGTTTGTTGTATGCCTCTGAGCTTACTGAATGTTTGCTCCTGGGCTATCTCGGTGTAAGCTCCTGGCTTACAGCCTATTGTGACGCTGGCAAGTTTGTCTTCCATGCTCGTCTCCATGAACCAGAAATGAAGACTAGAAAAAGATACATTTTCTGATGGGAAGCACAGCATGAATCAAATGAAAAGACTATACGTGAGTCTGATGCAGCAAAGGAACTGTGACTGTATTACCGGAAAGTTTGTGTTGAAGTCTTTTTTCATGAACTCTGCTGCATAAATTTGAGTTTTGCATTTCTTCTACTTGTGTGGCTCATTTTTGAAGATACAAAGGGCTAATCTTCAGCCGGTCTGCACGCATCAAACCATAACAGATCTGAACTCTCAGGGAAGCTATCTTCACACGCCATGTTTTCATAGGGTTGTACCCCAGCGTGAGTCCTTTGGTGTCTGTGTAGACTTCCATTCTGAGTGAAGCTCTGTCCACACTCCGGGCAATTATAGGGTTTCTCCCCAGTGTGCGTAATTTCATGTTTATGTAGACTTGAACTCTGGGTGAAGCTCTGTCCACACTCCAGGCATTTATAGGGCTTCTCCCCAGTGTGAGTCCTTTGATGCGAATGCAGACCTGAACTATGAGTGAAGCTCTGCCCACACTCCGAGCATTTATAGGATTTCTCCCCAGTGTGCGTCCTCTGATGTGAACGAAGACTTGAACTATGAGTGAAGCGCTGCCCACATTCTAGGCATGTATAGGGCTTCTCCCCAGTGTGGGTCCTTTCATGTGAACGTAGATCGGCACTTTGAACAAAGCTCTTTCCACACTCCAGGCATTTATAGGGTTTCTCCCCAGTATGAATCCTTTTATGTAAATGTAGACCTCCACTGTCAGTGAAGCTCTTTCCACACTCTGGGCATTTATAAGGTTTCTCTCCAGTGTGAATCCTTTGATGTGAACGTAAACCTGAACGATGAGTGAAGCTCTGCCCACACTCCGAGCATATATAGGGCTTCTCCCCACTGTGGGTCCTTTGATGTGAACGCAGACCTGAAATATGAGTGAAGCTATGTCCACACTCCAAGCATGTATAGGGTTTCTCCCCAGTGTGAATCCTTTCATGGGAACGTAGATCTCTTCTCTGAGCAAAGCTCTTTTTACACTCCTGGCATGTATAGGGCTTCTCCCCAGTGTGCGTCCTTTCATGTGTGCGTAATGTCGAACTTTGAGCGAAGCTCTGCCCACACTCCAGGCATCTATAGGGTTTCTCCCCTGTATGGGTCCTTTGATGTGTATGTAAACCCGAAAGATGAGTGAAGGTCTTTCCACACTCTGAGCATTCATGGAGCATCTTTGCAGCGGGAGGCCTTTCCTGTTGCTGCAGAGGATCCTTCTGAGTGAAACTCTCTCCAAACTCTAGACATTTAGATGCTTCCTCCATGTCAACAGTGATGTGGGTGTTTAATTGAAACACAGATATGTGACTCTATCTTCCTTTCTTGTCTGTAAGTGAGCTCATCAACTTGAGAGCATTTCTTCTTCCTATATTATTGTTTTCCTTATTGCATCCAGGACGTGGTGCCACGGAGTCCTCATTTCCCTGGTCAAGAAAAAAGCAGAAGATCACAGTTACTATTTCATTGTGTTTTAACTTTTGTATTGCATTTGTCTAGTGTGGATTGTTGGCCGCCTTGAGTCCTCACGGGGAGAAAGGTGGAGTATAAACAAAGGTAATAATAATAACAATAAGAATAATAATGACAGATTTCCCCCTTTTCCCTTCATGGGTCATGTTGAAAATGGAAATATCAATAAATTCAGATACCAGGGTCTCGAGCACATACATATGTGATGAAGTGTAAATTTTTATCTACAGTTATGTATTGTTATAGATAAGTGTTTGTAAGGGTAAGTATATAGTATTGCATAATATTGGGGGATGGTAGCCAGCTTAGCTCGCTTTGAGCTGAGTTGCTATGGAGATAGGGGCGGAGCCAACTGCCACTTGGCAGAGCAGCCATTTTAAAGCAGTTAGTCTGTGGTCGGTGAACTGCAGAGGTGGCTGGTTCTGTTGTGTGTGGAGAACCAGTGAGGATTCTGTAGTCAAAGAACTACAGGGGAAGGCCGATTCTTTGGTATTAAGAATCGGGAAGGTTTTGGCTTTGAGCCAATGTAATTTAGATAAGTCGAGTGACTTATTTATATTAAAAGTAACGGTTGTGGAAAAAGAGGGAAAGCCCTAATAAGCATCTTTATTGTAACAGAACCATCATACAGAAAGGATAAGTGTGTGCCTGAAACAATCTGTTAAAGAAAGAAACATCTTTTTAAAGGAACTAAGTTTGAGACCTGTTTGTTAGAAGAATTAGACCTCCTAAGAGTTATTTATGAATTGTTATGAATGTAACCTTTGAAGATCTGTATCTCTAAGAGAAAGGAAACTTTGAAACCATCAAGCTTCTGTACTTCAATAAACTTGTTACAGTTTCTTTTTAAAGTCAAGCCTATGTTACCATTCTTTTTCAAGTCAAGTCATGCTACATACTGAAGAAAGACTAAATGCATATTACAAGCTATTGGTTGTGTTATCAATTTAATAAGTCCTCACAAAGAGGTGGCTTCTTTTACAAACTCTCTACATATTGGTAGCAGTTATATTTATACATCCTTACAATTTGGTGGCATCATTGCAAATTAGTGGCCAAGTCTTTACAATTAGTAGCAGTAATATACGAGCTCCTTCACACATAGATGCCAGCAAAGGCAGTAACTGCTTCTTTAAACATGAATGAATATAGAAAAAAATTTAAAAGGGAGAGAGGGAGAAAAAAATGAACAATGTATTGTCGAAGGCTTTCATGGCTGGAATCACTAGGTTCTTGTAGGTTTTTTCGGGCTATAGGGCCATGTTCTAGAGGCATTTCTCCCGACGTTTCACCTGAGGATGCTTGCCATAGATGCAGGCGAAACGTCAGGAGAAATGCCTCTAGAACATGGCCCTATAGCCCGAAAAAACCTACAAGAACCTAAAGAAAGAACAATCCAAGGAGGAAAGGGAAATCCTTCCAATATTGGAGCATTACATTGATTTGATTGCGTTGAGCACAACTGTGGCTAAAGGAGCGGAAGGGAGGTAGGCAGAAAGGAATGGTTTTTTCCAATATTAAAGGGCGGCATTCACTGGATAATGGGTTTCCCAGAATTACCAAGAGGCAATTTTTAAATACATTACAATTATATTTTATTTATTTATTTGGGGCTTTTATATCTCGTCCTTTCTCAACCTCCGCAGAGGGACTCAGGACGGCTAACAAAGTGGCACCCCATGGCGCCCACATCAAAACATAAATATACAATTAACAGCAATGTAATAACAACATCAATATAAAATTGTATAAACAATACAAAAACAGACAACAAATAGTCAGTGGTCACCGATTTAAATCATTATCCAAGGGCAGTCCATCAGTTCTAAATAAGTCAACACATCAGTAGGTCAGCCTATTCTCCAAAGGCCTGATCCCACAGCCAGGATTTTACTTGTTTCCGGAAGGTCAAGAGGGATGCAGCAGATCTAATTTCCCTCAGGAGGGAGTTCCACAGCCGGGGGGCCACCACAAAAAAGGCCCTGTCCCTTATCCCTGCCAGACACGATTGTGACAATGGGGGGGGGGGGGACAATGAGCAGGGTCTCCTCAGATGATCTTAGGGAACCCTTGGTTCACGCGTGAAATGATAAATAAAACCACACGGTGTGAAATGCTGAGGGACACAACGATTACTGGGCTGCCTCCCATCCCACAATGGGTCCCAGGTTTGCTTCCTGAGCATCCCAAATTAAACGCCTGCTGGCACCAAATTTCCAAAGGAATCCTGCCACAAATCAAGACCCTGCCTCCCCACCCATCTAATTCAAAACTACAGTGAGGCTCTTTGGGATGTTCACATAATGAGTCTCTGCTGAACGGAGTTTCCTTTGGACCATTCACTCCCCGGACTGAGCCCCAGGATAGGATGCCAAGACAAGCGCAGTTCCGTCCACAAGGCCCTTTTCCCCTGCCAACCTCTTTTGCCTTTGTCCACTTCCCCTGTTCCTTCCAACTCTAGCATCCTATGCATGGGCAAAGGGGGAAGCAGATAATCCAGCCTTCCCTGTGCATTAAACAAAACATGGGCCTACAAGCCTGGCCTCTTAAAAGATGTCAAAAGAGAAGGATGTCGGGATAAAGGTGTCCCCTGGGTGCCTTTTGGAACTCTTTCAAGTGATCTCTAAAAGATCCCAAATGTTCTCTGCTTCTGAAAAGCTGTCCAGACCTGGGGCACATCTTCACTGTGGAATGAATGCAGACTCACTCCACCGCAACTGCCATGGCTTAATGCTCTGGTATGTCTAGGAGTTGTGTTTCAAAGAAGGGAAGGCTAAAGATCTTGTGAAACCACAAATCCCATGATTTCCAGAGCACTGGCCCATGGAACTTAACGTGGTACCAAACACAGTCATTCTACAATCTGCCCTGAGTCCCCTTGAGGAGATACGGTGGAATATAAACAATGTTGTTGTTATATTATTTACAGCTGCACATTTCAGTCCAACCACCTTTCAGCTTTTAACAGCATCTTTTAAATTTTCACTATTTAGCAGACCTTTAACTGGCGGCTGGAGTACAAATATCTTTTAACAAGGCATGCTTTTAATAGTGTTGGTGGACAAAAAAACAGACTGAAAGATAGGCTAAAAGCTAACCTAAAAAACATGTTACAACACAGAGAGAGAACCCTTGGACCTTGAGTGTCTGACTGGCGGCCAGCTGTGGTCAACAGTGCTGTGGATTTTGAAGGGACAGAAAGGGAGAAATGGGCAGAGAGGAAGAAGAGAGGAAGAAGGTGCCTCAAGCAAACCTTCCACCTGGAAATTTATTTATTTTAAATATTTATATTCCGCCCTTCTCACCCCAACTCAGGGGACTCAGGGCGGAGTACAGCATATATACGGCAAACATTCAGTGCTGGGACAAGAATTCATATGAGCATACATAAACATTAAAAGCATTTCTCAAAATATTAAAATACACCGTTTGAAAGCATCTTAGTCATCTGTGTCAAATCTAAATTGGCCTGGTAAAGTTTCCTATCGCTGCCTTATTGCCCTGTCCCGAAAGCTTGGTCCCACAGCCAAATGTATGTCCCCTTGTGAAAGAAAAACCTGCGCATCCAGAATAGGCCTCTAGAGTCATTTGCAGACATTAAACAAGTGTGTGGATCTATAGGTCTGGCCTCCAAAGAAGAAATACTAAGGAAAGCAGAGTGTGAAGAGAAAAGGTCTTTCCTGGATGCCTTTTGGCTCATATCTGTAACATCAGTTTACCCTTAACTGGGGGAGAATGGAGCAGTGAGGCAGTGGCGGAGACAGAACACAAAAGAGGTAAAGAGGCAGCACACGAATATCTGGCCAATCTAAACCATCGTAGAGTTGGAAGAAACCACAACAGCCTTGCAAACAGTACTTTACTCACAACTGCAAGGAACCGCCAAAAGGCTAAACGGAGGGTTGCACAAACACAAGGACTAAGTACCGAGAGCACAATAATTCCAAATAAACAGCTCGGGAAGGTCTCAGGGTCTTCACACTAATGCACAGAGCATGTGAAATACACAAGACGAACTCCCAAGTTTTAGGACAACACCACAATTACAATGTCATAGGCATCACTGAAACCTGGTGGGATGACTCCTGTCGCTGGAATGTAGACATCGAGGGCTATAACCTCTTTCACAGAAACCGAACAAAGGAGAGGTGGAGTAGCCTTATATGTCAAAAACTGTTACGTTGCAGTAGAGATGCAAGACCGCAATCCGGGAAACCAGCTTGAAAGAATTTGGATAAAAATCAAGAGAAATGGGACTCAAAAAGATCTCGTCATGTGCGCCTGCCTACTACAGACCACGGAACCAGGATGAAGAACTCGATGAAGCCTTCTGTCAACAGTTGACCAAACAGGCACAAAGAAGAGATGTTGCAGTCATGGGCGATTTCAACTATCCTGATATTTTGCTGTAAAACAAATTTGGCCAAGAGTACAAAACCCAACAAATTCCTCGCTTACCTTGCAGAAAATTTTATGGTCCATAAAAAAGAAGGGACAACAAGGCAATCAGCTACTCCCGATCTCATCCTAACAAATGCGGAGGACCCGATCAATGCTGTGAAAATGGTCGGATCCTTAGGGGCAAGTGACCATGTGGCTCCTACAGTTTGCAATACAAAGGAAGGCCGAAACTAAGACAAGTAAAACCCGCGTTCTGGATTTTAGGAGAGCTGACTTCCGAGAAATGAAGGGAATACTGAGTGACACTCCGTGGAAGCCGATACTAAAAACAAAAAGGCGGTTATGGATGGATGGGAGGTTTTCAAGAGTGAAATACACAAGGTGCAATTGCAAACAGTGCCAACAAAGAGAGAGAAAAATAGACAAGTGCAAAGAAGCCAGAATGGATGTCCAAAGAACTTCTAACTGGGCTAAGACTCGAGAGACATGCACAAGAAGTGGAAAAGGGAAGAAATCACCAAAGAAGAATTCAAACAAATAATCAACTCCTGAAGGGAAAAGGTCTGCAAGGCTAAAGCACAAAATGAGCTCAGGCTTGCCAGGAAAATGAAAAACAATAAAGTTACCCCCTGGGTTGGATTGATGGATGGCAAGGAAGTGGGTGGGGTGGGAGCGTAGGCGGGGCCTGAAGGCAGGGAGAGCCCTGCAGCATCACAGAGAGGCCTGTTCGTGGGCCCACCCCCTCCAGCATTTTTGCAGGAGGGAACCAGGAGGGGGAGGAGGGGTTCCTGAGAGGAAGGCTTAAGGGCGGTGATTGGGGGTCTCTTCTTCTCCGCCGCCGCCGCCTCCTCCTCCTGGGGCTGGTCCTAGAGGTGGGGGGAAGGCCCTCCCGCCATGCAAACCCAGGCAGAGAAGAAAGGCACCCCTGAAATACAAATGGTGGCAGAGTCCTCCTCTTTCTCTCCTATTTCCCAGGACGCCTCGCTCCTTCCTTTCCTCCAGCTCCTCCATCTCTTGGGATCACACCCTTCCCTCCCACAGGACCCTGCTTTTCCTCAATAATAACAGTAATAATAATAATAATAATAATAATAATAATAATAATAAATAACCACAACAACAATAGTTGAGGAGAAGACTTGGTTATGGCTCACGAATGGAGCCCTGAAGAAGGAGACAGAAGGCCTGATTCTTGCAGCCCAGGAGCAAGCCATCAGGACAAATGCCATTAAGGCCAGGACTGAAAAATCAGCTGATGACCCAAAACGGAGACTGTGTAAGGAAGCTGATGAAACCATGGACCATATCCTCAGCTGCTGCAAGAAAATTGCACAGACAGACTACAAACAGAGGCACAACTCTGTGGCCCAAATGATTCACTGGAACTTATGTCACAAATACCAACTGCCAGTAGTCAAGAACTGCTGCAATCATAAACCTGCAAAGGTAGTGGAAAATGAACATGCAAAAATACTGTGGGAGTTTCAAATACAGACTGACCAAGTTTTGGAACACAATACACCAGACATCACAACTGTGGAAAAAACAGAAGTTTGGATTATTGATGTCGCCATACCAGGTGACAGTCAAATTGATGAAAAACAACAGGAAAAACTCAGCTGTTATCAAGACCTCAAAATCAAACTGCAAAGGCTCTGGCATAAACCAGTCCAGTATATTGCATGTATATATATATTGTAAGCCGCTCTGAGTCCCCTTTGGGGTGAGAAGGGCAGCATATACATGTCGTAAATAAATAAATAATTAATACACTGGGTGCCATGCCAAAAGATCTCAGCCGGCATTTGGAAACAATAAACATTGATAAAATCACGATCTGTCAACTGCAAAAGGCCACCTGACTTGGATCTGCGCGTATCATTCGAAAATACATCACATAGTCCTAGATGCTTCTGAAGTGTTCGACTTGTGATTTTGTGATACGAAATCCAGTGTGTGTGTGTGTGTGTATATATATATATATAGTTTGCTGTGACATACTATGTTTTCATGTCAGTAAAATAATAAATTATTTGTACCCCGGCACATCTCCCCAAAGGGACTCAGGGCGACTCACAGAAGCGTTCCAGGTGCTGCATATAAACAACACTACACAAGTATAAATACAATGGCGTAAGTATAAGCAACAGTGCATATAAAATCCCACTAATAAAATGGTAAGAGTATCAAATTATAAAAATTCCTAAAGAACAGTAGATGCTGTGAATATGCCGGCTATCTGCGAATAAACCAGCCTCCTTTCATAAATGGAGTCCTGGCCTGCCCCCTCCCTCTGGCCCCATTCCCCTCTCATGAAATCCAAAGAGAGTCCAAGGGGCATCCAGTCCAGTCCCCTTTCTTCTGCCATTATGCAGGAAAAGCACCA
>NW_026844367.1:34795310-34804558 GCF_025583915.1 Anolis sagrei ordinatus | reverse complement strand
AAAAAAATAACGAATTTTTAACGAATTACGGAATTACGAAACGAAACCGCCCAGCCCTAGTTCCATCCCATTTCTCTTGGATGGTCATCTTTCGAGGGTGCTTTGAATGCAATTTTCCTGCTTCTTGGCCCAACTGTATGATTCTATGATTCATACTCGGACAACAAGGAATCACCTAAATAAGTAAGTATTCCGTAAATGGAGCTCAGGCCAACCCAACCCAAACTTTGAAATCTGAAGCCCCGGCGCAACACGTAAAATATGAAATTCCGTTTAAACTCGGAAGACGGGGATGAATAATATATGCGCGCACAATGGAGAGTTCCGTTTTCTGCATACAACGGGAATAATTAGCCGGGCTGGAAACATGTAAATGAAGGCTTAAAAGCATTTCCAAAAAACAGCCCCTCCGATGCCAGTTTTGCACGCAAACGGCGTTCCATTAGAATAATGAGATTTTTTTTATCTCTCTCTCTCCGAAATACAAAAGATTTATTTATTTTGAACCGGAGTATTAAATATTATACTAATTACTGGTTATTTTACTTTGCACCCAGGGAAAAGGAAGGGGATGAATATTCATGGCTTTCCTAAAGCTACTAAGCCCCAGCAGAGCGAAGGATGTTCACGACGAAGCCCGACTTACCCTACAAATCACAAAGGCATCCCTGTTTTGTTGGGTGAATAAATGAACCGCAATCTATGACAGACCCACGGAGCATCGTCTTGGTTTCATGTCTTTTCCTACCCCTCTCCAAAGGTATTTCTCTCTTACATAATCCCTGCAGGAAGTGCTTTTGATTGGGACTCGTCCGCAGCCGTAAACGTCAAATCTCAGCCTGTCCTGGAGACGAGTTCTTCAAAAATGTCCATAAATATTCACAGCCTGGTTCAGGTAGACTACCTAATATGATATAGCAACAGGCCAATAATCATCTTTATCTCTCGCCGTAAACATGGAAGGTCAGGCACGAGGAGAAGGCCGTGTATCTCTCTCATAATGCTGTGGAAAGGGTTGAATTTCTCTTTACCATCCCTCCTTCCTTCCTTTCTTTCCTTTTCTCTCCTTCTTTCCCTTCTTCCTTCCTTTCCTTATTTCTTTCCATCTCTCCTGCTTTCTCTACCTCTTTCTTTCCTCCCCCCTTTTTATTTTCCTTCCTCTTTCTCTCCTTTCTTCCTTCTCTACCTTTCCTTCATTCCTGAACTCTACTCCTATCCTTCCTTATTGAGTATTTGTACCAAGTTTGGTCCATCATTATTTGAGTCCAAAGTGCTCTCTGGATGTAGGTGAACTACAACTCCAAAACTCAAGGTCAAGACCCACCAAACCCTTCCATTATTTTCTGTTGGTCATGGGAGTTCTGTGTGCCAGGTTTGGTTCAATTCCATCGTTGGTGGAGTTCAGAATGCTCTTTGATTGTAGGTGGACTATAAACCCCAGCAACTACAACTCCCAAATGTCAAGGTCTATTTTCTCCATACTACACCAGTGTTCACATTTGGACATATTGAGTACAGGGGTGGCTCGTCCATTATGCGAAGTAAGAACAGAACACTTTTTTTTGCCAGGGGTGCAGAGGCGCCTCTGTAAATGCCCCTCGACCGCCACTTGAGGAGCGCCCCCTCAGCTCACAACAGCCCTAGCAGTCCGGGGGGAGCCTCGGCTTTCTTGCCTCGCTGCCGGGCGATCCTCTTCCCAAAGGGGCCGGGCCCTTGAGCCTCGCCTAGCCCCTCTCGTTCCTGCTCCACCCAGCCACCGGGTGCACGAGCAGAGCCGGCGCTCAATCGTTCTCCATGTTCGATCCCTTTCCCATGACTGGCTCCCTTTCCCGATCCTCTGGCGCTCCACCTGCCTCCTCTCCTCTCCCCAATCCACGGGTGGGCCAAGGGGCGGAGCCGCCACGCCTGGCGCTTCGGGTCCGGAGGCATGTCTGAAGACCCCAGCGTGCGCACCAAAAGTCGCCTCTTCTCCTGACTTTCTCTTCAGCCATTGGGACCAAGAGAGAGAGAGAGAGAGAGAGAGAGCCCCTCCGCCCCTCCGCTCCCTCCTTTGTTTTTGCACCTACCTTCAGGAAAGGTGGGCATCTCCACCTCTCTCTCTCTCTCTCTTTTGGTGCACACGCCGGGGTCTTCAGGCACGCCTCTGGACCCAAAGCGGGCCAGGCAAGGGAGCAAGTGCGGCAAGTGTAGTAACTGGGATGTATAGTTCACCTACAGTCAAAGAGCATTCTGAACTCCACCAATGATGGAATTGAACCAAATATGGCACACAGAACTCCCACAACGAACAGAAAATATATATCAATGATTGGTTGGGGGGAGGGGGCACCAAAATACTGTTTGCTTACTGTTGAAAATTACCTAGGGCCGCCTCTGATTGAGTATTGGTCCAGAGAATGAGAATACATCCTACATATCAGATATTTACATGATGATTCATAACAGGAGCAACATGCCAGTTGTGAAGTAGCAACGAAAATAACGTTATGTTTGGGGGTCAACACAACACGAGGAACTGCGTTAAGGGGTTGTGACATTAGGAAGGCTTTAGGACAAGCCAGGCCTTCAACACACAAGATAAATGTCTTCCTCGCAAAAGAACCCACAAGTTACAAACGAAGCGGCAAAGATCCCTCCCGGATTTACGATGCAATGTCACTCGATAGGAAAACAAACACTAAATCCTCTTCGCTTCTTGGTAAATGGCGACTTCTTCGGCTTCTTTTGCGGGTGACATTTTTCACATTTTTAATTGGGCTTTTTGCTGATTTGATCGGATTTTATTTTCTCCTCTTTTTTTTTCTTTTTTTGCTGAGCCAAGCAAATGGGTTCCTTCTTTCTTTCTTTTTGCAACAAAGCTTCAGACAAGTTTAGTACGCTGAAATGAGTTTTTTTTTTTTTTTTTTTTAAATTAAATTCCCATGCCGGCTCAATAGTACACATAGAATCCTAGAATCAAAGGGTTGGAAGAGACCTCCTGGGCCATCCAGTCCAACCCCATTCTGCCAAGAAGCAGGAATATTGCATTCAAATCACCCCTGACAGATGGCCATCCAGCCTCTGTTTCAAAGCTTCCAAAGAAGGAGCCTCCACCACACTCCGGGACAGAGAGTTCCACTGCTGAACGGCTCTCACAGTCAGGAAGTTCTTCCTCATGTTCAGATGGAATCTCCTCTCTTGTAGTTTGAAGCCATTGTTTCGCGTCCTAGTCTCCAGGAAGCAGAAAACAAGCTTGCTCCCTCTCTCCCTGTGCCTTCCTCTCACATATTTATACATGGCTATCATGTCTCCTCTCAGCCTTCTCTTCTTCAGGCTAAACATGCCCAGCTCCTTAAGCCGCTCCTCATAGGGCTTGTTCTCCAAACCCTTGATCATTTTAGTCGCCCTCCTCTGGACACATTCCAGCTTGTCAATATCTCTCTTGAATTGTGGTGCCCAGAATTGGACACAATATTCCAGGTGTGGTCTAACCAAAGCGGAATAGAGCACGGGGAGCAGGACTTCCCTAGATCTAGACCAGTGCTTCTCAACCTTGGGTCCCCAGAAGTTTTTGGCCTACAACTCCCAGAAATCCCAGCCAGTTTACCAGCTGTTAGGATTTCTGGGAGTTGAAGGCCAAAAACATCTGGGGACCCCAGGTTGAGAACCACTGATCTAGACACTAGGCTCCTCTTGATGCAGGACAAAATCCCATTGGCTTTTTTTGCCGCCACATCACATTGTTGGCTCAAGTTCAACTTGTTGTCCACAACAAGATCTTTTTCACACGTGCTGCTCTCAAGCCAGGCCTCATGTCCCCCATTCTGTCTCTTTGCATTTCGTTTTTCCTGCCAAAGTGGAGTATCTTGCATTTGTCCCTGTTGAACTTCATTTTGTTAGTTTTGGCCAATCATCTCTCTAATCTGTCAAGATCGTTTTGAATCCTGCTCCTGTCCTCTGGAGTCTTGGCTCTCCCTCCCAATTTGGTGTCGTCTGCAAACTTGATGATCCTGCCTTCTAGCCCTTCATCTAAGTCATTAATAAAGATCCTGAACAGGACCGGGCCCAGGGGGGAACCCGTCGGCACTCCGCTCATCACTTCTTTCCAGGATGAAGAGGAAGCATTGGTGAGAATCACCCTCTGGGTTCGTCCATTTAACCAATTCCAGATCCACCTCACCATGGTTTTGCCTAGCCCACATTGGACTAGTTTCCTTGCCAGAAGGTCGTTCCCACAAACGAACATTACATTTTTATGTAGATAGAGATGGGGGTGGAGTGGATGGCCTTTGGGGTTCCCTTTTTGCTCTCCTTTGCGATAACTGTGAGAATAAAATTAAAACGGCTCAGGAGAAACCAGACGCTCAGACGGAGAGGGACAGATAAATGACGGATGGCAAATGGAGTGAGGTTTGAATGCCTTTTCCACTCGAATTGAATGTATCAACGCCGCACATGCCAATAATTAACAAAAGTGCTGGAAACAAGCAACGCCGGGTATTAATGGGAGCCATAGATTCATCCTCTCGCGCCCATTATTTTTAAATTATGGACCCTCCGCATGGGGAAAAAAAGTGCGTCCGAGTCACAACGTTGAAGCAAATTTGCGGCTAAATGGGATCATTTATAGATCGAAACAGATGCGGCTGCCAAAGCCAAAAAGTCGAAAACTTTAAACAAAAGAACAAGGTCCTATCTACATTGCCTATAATGCAGTTTGAAACTGCACTACATGACCTGTGTAGATGGAGCCAAAAAGTACTATTACATTGGGTTGCGGTAAGTTTTCCGGACTGTACTTCTGCTAAACCGCTGAGCTGCTGAACTTGCGGACAGAAAGGTCGGCGGTTCGAATCCAGGGAGTGGGGTGAGCTCCCGCTGTCAGCCCCAGCTTCTGCAAAAAACATGCAAATGTGAGTAGATCAATAGGTACCACTCCAGCGGGAAGGTAATGGCTCTCCATGCAGTCATGCCAGTGGCCACATGACCTTGGAGGTGTCTATGGACAACTCCGGCTCTTCAGCTTAGAAATGCAGATGAGCACCAACCCACCCAGAGCTTCCTGCCCGGGGGAATCCTTTGTTGGGAGGTGTTTGGATGGAGCCAAAAAGTACTGTTACATTGTTTTGCTGTATGGCCATGTACCTCTGCTAAACTGCTGAACTGCTGAACTTGCGGACAGAAAGGTCGGCGGTTCGAAGCAAATGAAGAAGATGGGAGGAAGAAAAGAAGAAGGAAAGAAAAGAGGAAGAAGGTCAAGAAGAAGAGGAGAGAGGAAGGAAACGAATGATGGGATGGGATGATGGGATGAAGAAAAGAAGGAGGAGGAAAGAAAAGAGGAAGAAGGGAGACATGATAGCCATGTATAAATATGTGAGAGGAAGCCACAGGGAGGAGGGAGCAAGCTTGTTTTCTGCTTCCTTGGAGACTAGGACGCATTGGAGCAATGGCTTCAAACTACAAGAGAGGAGATTCCATCTGAACATGAGGAAGAACTTCCTGACTGTGAGAGCCGTTCAGCAGTGGAACTCTCTGCCCCGGATTGTGGTGGAGGCTCCTTCTTTGGAAGCTTTTAAAGCAGAGGCTGGATGGCCATCTGTCAGGGGTGCTTTGAATGCAATATTCCTGCTTCTTGGCAGAATGGGGTTGGACTGGATGATGGCCCGAGGTCTCTTCCAACTCTTTGATTCTATGATTCTTTCCTTTCAGGGTATTAAGGAAAAGAGGACGAAAGAGAAGGTCAAGCAAGACAGAGGAAGAGAGGATGAATAAGGAAAGAAAAGAGGAAGAAGGGAAAAGGTGAAGAAGGAGACAGGGGAGGAAGCAAATGAAAAAGATGGGAGGAATAATAGAATCATAGAATCCTAGAGTTGGAAGAGACCTCATGGGCCATCCAGTCCAACCCTATTGTGCCAAGAAGCAGGAATATTGCATTCAAATCACCCCTGACAGATGATCAAGGAAGAGAAGAAGAAGAAGGAAAGAAAAGAGAAAGAAGAAAGAAGGTCAAGAAAGAGAGCAGAAGGATGAATAAGGAAAGAAAAGAGGAAGAAGGAAAAAGGTGAAGAAAGAGACAGGGGAGGAAGCAAATGAAGAAGATGGGAGGAAGAGAAGATGAAGGAAAGAAAAAAGGAAGAAGGAAGAAGGTCAAGAAGGAGAGAGTAAGAGAGGATGAATAAGGAAAGAAAAGAGGAAGAAGGTCAAGAAGGAGATGTGAGAGGAACCAAATGAAGATGTTGGGAGGAAGAGAAGAAGAAGATGAAGAGAAAGGAGGAAGGTCAAGAAGAAGAGGATAGAGGAAGCAAATGAAGATGGAAGGAAGAGAAGAAGAAGAAAAGAAAAGAAGAAGAAGGTCAAAAAGGAGAGGAGAGAGGAATCACATGAAGATAATGGGAGGAAGAGAAGAAGAAGAAGAAGAAGAAGAAGAAGAAGAAGAAGAAGAAGAAGAAGAAGAAGAAAAAGAAGAAGAAGAAGAAGAGAAAAGAGGAAGAAGGTCAAAAAGGAGAGGAGAGAGGGAGCAAATTGAGAAGATGGGAGAAAGAAGAAGAATAAGGAAAGAAAAGAAGAAGAAGGTCAAGAAAGAGATGAGGGAGGAAGCAAATGAAGAAGATGGGAGGAAGAGAAGAAGAAGAAAAGCAAAGAGGGAGAAGGAAGAAGGTCAAGAAAGAGAGAGGAAGAGAGGATGAATAAGGAAAGAAAAGAGGAAGAAGGTCAAGAAGGAGAGGAGAGAGGAAGCAAATGAAGAAGATGGGAGGAAGAGAAGAAGGAGAAGGAAGGAAAAGAGGAAGAAGGAAGAAGGTCAAGGAGAGGAGAGAGGATGAATAAGGAAACAAAAGAGGAAGAAGGAAAAGGGGGAGAGAGGAAGCAAATGAAGAAGATGGGAGGAAAGAAGAAGAGGAAGGAAAGAAAAGAGGAAGAAGGAAAAAGGTCAAGAAAGAGAGAGGAAGAGTGGGTGAATAAGGAAAGAAAAGAGCAAGAAGAAGGAAGGAAATGAGGAATAAGGTCAAGAAGGAGAGGAGAAGAAGATCCTAAAATCCTAAGGACAGGAAAGCCTTGAAAGGAGTGGAGAATTTGGAAACCTCTGCCGCTTCCTAATGGCCGTGCTTCCCGCAAAAGGTCACTTGGACTCTGACCTTGGCAAGTTAACTAAGCAGGAAGAGGCAATCATGTGTACAAGGATGTCTCCTACCCTACAAATTATGATAAAATATATCTCCGCCCCGGAAAAAAACAGCCGTACGTCTTCCGTGACACCCTCCGCGCCGCGTTTAAGGCTCTCGATAGGACAGCCATCCATTCTGCACTAAAATGCTTTATGGTTATCATAAAGCATGATGTCTTCGGAGACTGAGAGGTGGCGCTTTTATGGACACTTGCTCCTTGTTGCATTCTCTTTTGCCGCCCAGGAATCGTTCGTTCTCTCCTCCGCCTCCTCCTCTCCTCTTTCGGGGACGGAGTGGAGCCCTGATGCTAAACAAAGGGTACAAGGAACATCTTTTCCGAGACCAAAGAGATCCGCCATGAATGATCAGACTGCTAATTAGTGAAATAAATAATCATAATTGCCTGTCCCTCCTCGTTAGAGAGGCGGGGAGTCAAGCGGAGGCAGGGGCGGCTCGTCCATTGCGCGAAGTAAGCGGTCGCAGAACACATTTTTTTTGCCAGGGGCGCAGGGAGCAAGTGTGAGTTGTAGTTACTGGGATTATAGTTCACCTACAATCAAAGAGCATTCTGAACTCCACCAATGATGGAATTGAACCAAATATGGCACACAGAACTCCCATGACGAACAGAAAATTTATTTCAATGCTTGGTTGGGGGAGGGGGGCAAAATACTGTTTGCTTACCATTGAAAATTACCTAGGGCCGCCTCAAAAGTCGCCTCTTCTCCTGACTTTCTCTTCAGCCATTGGGACCAAGAGAGAGAGAGAGAGAGAGAGAGAGAGCCCCTCCGGCTGGAGGTATCTCCCACCTCCGCTCCCTCCTTTGTTTTTGCGCCTACCTTCAGGAAAGGTGGGCATCTCCACCTCTCTCTCTCTCTCTCTCTCTCTTGGTCCCAATGGCTGAGGAGAAAGTCAGGAGAAGAGGTGACTTTTGGTGCATACGCCAGGGTCTTCAGGCACGCCTCCGGACCCAAAGCGGGCCAGGCAAGGGAGCAAGTGCGGCAAGTGTAGTTACTGGGATGTATAGTTCACCTACAATCAAAGAGCATTCTGAACTCCACCAATGATGGAATTGAACCAAATATGGCACACAGAACTCCCACAACGAACAGAAAATATATATCAATGATTGGTTGGGGGGGGGGGGCGCCAAAATACTGTTTGCTTACCGTTGAAAATTACCTAGGGCCGCCTCTAAGCGGAGGCCCCCGAAGCAGAGCCCGCTCCCTTTTGATATGAGGCACAAGGCCCGGTTAATTACCGTCCCTTTGCCGGCAGGTGGAAAAACACCCCCAAACCCACATGCAGGTTCGCAGCTTGGGTGTGATCCTGGACTCATTGCTGAGCCTGGAACCCCAGGTTTCGGCGGTGACCAGGGGAGCTTTGCACAGCTAAAGCTTGTGCGCCAGCTGCGCCCGTACCTTGGGAAGTCTGACTTGGCCACGGTAGTCCACGCTCTGGTTACATCCCGTTTAGACTACTGCAACGCTCTCTACGTGGGGTTGCCTTTGAAGACAGCTCGGAAGCTCCAACTAGTCCAACGCTCGGCAGCCATGATTTTAACAGGAGCGGAGCGCAGGGAGCATACAACCCCCCTGTTGCGCCAACTCCACTGGCTACCGATCTGCTACCGGACTGAATTCAAAGTGCTGGCGTTGGCCTTTAAAGCCCTAAACGGTTCTGGCCCAAGCTACCTATCTGACCACATCTCTGCCTATGAACCCACCAGGACTTTGAGATCTTCCAGGGAGACCCTGCTCTTGATCCCGCCTGCTTCTCAAGCTCGGCTGGCGGGACGAGAGATAGGGCCTTCTCGGTGGTGGCTCCTCGGCTGTGGAACGCCCTTCCTACGGACATTAGACTAGCACCATCTCTAATGGTATTCCGCAAAAAGGTGAAGACCTGGCTGTTTGAGCAGGCGTTCCAATAATTAGTGCAATGATTGGTTAATGAACACTGGAATGGAACAATGGATGACGAATCTGGAACATGTTTTTGATGACGAGACGACAGTGAATGGGTATTGTAGTAACTGTTTATTAATTGTGTAATGTGTTAGGTTGTTAACTGTTTCTATACTGTAGCACTGAATTTTTGCTGTTCGTA
>NW_026844367.1:34775310-34787810 GCF_025583915.1 Anolis sagrei ordinatus | reverse complement strand
GCGTTGCTGTGGCCCACATGGGGGTTCTGTGTAGGAGGTTTGGCCCAATTCTATCGTTGGTGGGGTTCAGAATGCTCTGTGATTGTAGGTGAACTATACATCCCAGTAACTACACTTGCCACACTTGCTCCCTTGCCTGGCCCGCTTTAGGTCCGGAGGTGTGCCTGAAGACCCCGGCGTGTGCACCAAAAGTCACCTCTTCTCCTGACTTTCTCCTCAGCCATTGGGACCAAGAGAGGAGAGAGAGAGAGAGAGAGAGAGAGAGAGGTGGAGATGCCCACCTTTCCTGAAGGTAGGTGCAAAAACAAAGGAGGGAGCGGAGGTGGGAGATACCTCCAGCCAGAGGGGCTCTCTCTCTCTCTCTCTCTCTCTTGGTCCCAATGGCTGAAGAGAAAGTCAGGAGAAGAGGCAACTTTTGGTGTGCATGCTGGGGTCTTCAGACACGCCTCCGGACCTGAAGCGGGCCAGATGCAGCGGCTCCGCCCCTTGGCCCACCCGCGGATTGGGGAGAGGAGAGGAGACGGGTGGAGCGCTGGGGGATCGGGAAAGGGAGCCGGTCATGGGGAAGGGATCGAACGCGGAGAACGATTGAGCGCCGGCTCTGCTCGCGCACCCAGTGGCCGGGTGGAGCAGGAACGAGAGGGGCTAGGCGAGGCTCAAGGGCCCGGCCCCTTTGGGAAGAGGATCGCCCGGCAGCGAGGCAAGAAAGCCGAGGCTCCCCCCAGACTGCTAGGGCTGTTGTGAGCTGAGGGGGCGCTCCTCAAGTGGCAGTCGAGGGGCATTTACAGAGGTGCCTCTGCGCCCCTGGCAAAAAAAAAGTGTTCTGCGACCGCTTACTTCGCGTAATGGACGAGCCGCCCCTGGGTGGAGGCTCCTTCTTTGGAAGCTTTTAAACAGAGGCTGGATGGACCAGGCGCAGGACCAGGCGCTGGGATTTCTCTCTTTCTGCCCCTGCCTTGTGGAATTCCTTGCCGCCCTACATGAGAGCCATGCGTGACTTAGGGCCTTTTACTCTTGCACTTAAGACATGGCTTTTTACTAGAGCATTCGATCTCTGTTGATTTTTAATTTTTGTATGTATGTATTTTATCTTTTGTAATTTAGCTGTAAATCGCCTGGAGCATTCTCAGATGGAGGGCGATTAATAGGTTATTAAATGATGATGATGATGATGATGATGATGATGATGATGATGATGGCCATCTGTCAGGGGTGATTTGAATGCAATATTCCTGCTTCTTGGCAGAATGGGGTTGGACTGGGTGGCCCATGAGGTCTCTTCCAACTCTTTGATTCTATGATTCCATGATTCTATGATACCTCAGTTAAAGTTCGGACTAAAACCTGGAGTGGACCCACCACCTTCTTGATAGGAAAGTTAATAACTTGAACTTATTTGAGTGGAAAGGAATAGAGAACTACACTTTGGGGACCTCCATTCAAGTTCAGACTAAAATCCAGAGTGGAAAAGACTAGAGAACTACAATCCGGACTAAAATCTGGAGTGGACCCACCACCTTCTTTATAGGAAAGTAAATAACTTGAACTTATTTGAGTGGAAAGGGATAGAGAACTACACTTTGGGGACCTCCATTCAAGTTCAGACCAAAAACCAGAGCGGAAAAGACTAGAGAACTACAATCCGGACTAAAATCCAGAGTGGACCCACCACCTTCTTGATAGGAAAGTGAATAACTTGAACTTATTTGAGTAGAAAGGGATAGAGAACTACAGTTTGGGGACCTCCATTCAAGTTCAGACTAAAATCCAGAGTGGAAAAGACTAGAGAACTACAATCCGCACTAAAATCCGGAGTGGACCCACCACCTTCTTGATAGGAAAGTAAATAACTTGAACTTATTTGAGTGGAAAGGGATAGATGACTACAGTTTGGGGACCTCCATTCAAGTTCAGACTAAAATCCAGAGTGGAAAAGACTAGAGAACTACAATCCGCACTAAAATCCGGAGTGGACCCACCACCTTCTTGATCGGAAAGTAAATAACTTGAACTTATTTGAGTGGAAAGGGATAGAGAACTACAGTTTGGGGACCTCCGTTCAAGTTCAGACTAAAATCCGTAGCAGACGCACCTCCTTGTTGATAGGAGAGGCAGCAACCTCAGCTTTCCTCCAGAGACTTCTCCGCTTTGCATGAAGCCAAAGCTTGCATGTCGGTCATCAATCACAGCGGTCCCTTTCCAAGGAGCTCCTGCTTTTGACGAAAAACCTCTTCATTTGAATGATGGCCTTGCGTTCTTCAGTGGGCCATGTATTATTCTCAATATAATTTCCTTTTTTTCTTCTTCAAAAAACTAAAAAAAAACAGGGGATGTGCGAAAGAGGAAAGCCAAGTGGCGCAAAACAATTACGGTGTCTAGTAGGGAAGTCTAGCGCCTTGATGGCCTAGGCAAACAGACCGGCCTCCCTCTTAAAAGTATGGGTTCCACTTCATGTATGCCGTATTGGTCATACATCACTCGTATTTTTTAAAAAAAATAAAGAAAAATAAAATATAGAAACAATAATAAATTTCCTCTCGGAAAATGCCAGCTAAAAGGAAAACAAATATGTCAGGGTAATGATGCCAAACTTCTCGGTTATTGGGGGCGGGGTGGGGGTTCAGAGACGCAGTTTATTAATACCTTATTGCTACAAGCCCGATCTTATTATCATCTTGGGTCATTTAGAATCTTATTAGGTATTCTGATGGTGGATGAGTAATCCTGTGATAAATTCTTTGCTGTGTCCTTCACAGTTGTCATAGCAGAATCATAAACAGCATCTATAACCATCTCGCCCGGGGGCTGCGGAGAGAGGGAGGGGGTCCGGGAAGGAGAGGGAGGACCTGTTTAGCATGCAGGGGGGTATGCAGATCCGCCCCCGGCCTGGGTGGCAAGGCAAGGGGAAATGGGCACAATATCCCATTGCAAAGTGCTGGGGAAAGGACACCATATCCCATTGCAAACTAGTTGGAAACATATACAATATCCCATTGCAAAATTGGTAGGCAAAGGAAACATTATCCCATTGCAAACTGTTTGGAAAAGGACACCATATCCCATTGCAAAATGGTTGGAAAGAGCACAATATCCCATTGCAAACTGGTTGGAAAAGGACAACATATCCCATTGCAATGTGCTTAGAAAAGGACACAATATCCCATTGCAAACTGGTTGGAAGAGGACACATTATCCCATTGCAAACTGGTTGGAAAGGGCACAACATCCCATTGCAAACTGTTTGGAAAGGGCACAATATCCCATTGCAAACGGATTGAAAACAGACAAAATATCCCATTTGAAACTGGTTGGAAGATAACACATTATCCCACTGCAAACTGGTTGGAAAAGGACACCATATCCCATTGCAAACTGGTTGGAAAAGGACACCATATCCCATTGCAAACTGGTTGGAAACAGACACAATATCACATTTCAAATTGGTTGGAAGAGGACACATTATCCCATTGCAAACTGGTTGGAAAGGGCACAATATCCCATTGCAAACTATTTGGAAAAGGACACCATTGCAACATGCTTGGGGAAAAACACAATACCCCATTGCAAACTGGTTGAAAGAGGACGCATTATCCCATTGCAAACTGGTTGGAAAAGGGCACAATATTCTATTGCAAACTAATTGAAAGCAGACACAATATCCCACTGCAAACTGGTTGGAAAAGGACACCATATCTCATTGCAATGTGCTTGGAAAAGGACACAATGTCCCATGGCAAACTGGTTGGAAAAGGGCACAATATCCCATTTCAAACTAGTTGGAAGCAGACACCATATCCCATTGCAAACTGGTTGGAAAAGGACACATTATCCCATTTCAAACTGGTTGGAAAAAAGACACCATATCCATTGCAAACTGGTTGGAAAAGGACATAATATCCCATTGCAAATTGCTAGGAGAGGGACACAATATCCCATTACTGACTAGTTGGAAAGGAACATAATATCCCATTGCAGACTGGTTGGACTATGACACAATATCCCAGTGCAAAGTGCTGAAAAAGGGACATAATATCCTAATACAACATGCTTGGAAAAGGACACCATATCCCATTGCAAACTGGTTGGAAACAGACACAATATCCCATTGCAAATTGGTTGGAAGAGGACACATTATCCCATTGCAGACTAGCTGGAGAAGGACACAATATCCCATTGCCAACCGGTTCAAAAAGGACACAATATCCCATTCCAAACTGGTTGGAAAGAGACACGCTATCCTATTGCAAAGTGCTTGGAAAAGGACCCCATTGCAGACTAGTTGGAAAAGGACACAATATCCCATTGCAAACTGGTTGGAAAGGACACAATATTCCATTGCAAACTGGTTGGAAAGTGACACAATATTCCATTGCAAACTGGTTGGAAAGGAACACAATATCCTATTGCAAACTGGTTGGAAAGGGACACAATATCCTATTGCCAACCAGTTGGAAAAGGACATAATATTCCATTGCAAACTAGTTGGAAAGAGACACACTATCCTATTGCAAAGTGCTTGGAAAAGGACATAATATCCCATTGCAGACTGGTTGGAAAGGGATGCAATATCCCATTGCAAACAGGTTGGAAAGGGACACAATATCACATTGCAAAGTGTTTGGAAGGGGACACAATATCTCATTGCCAACCGGTTCAAAAAGGACACAATATCCCATTCCAAACTGGTTGGAAAGAGACACGCTATCCTATTGCAAAGTGCTTGGAAAAGGACCCCATTGCAGACTAGTTGGAAAAGGACACAATATCCCATTGCAAACTGGTTGGAAAGGAACACAATATCACATTGCAAAGTGGTTGGAAAGGGACACACTACCCTATTGCAGACTGCTTGGGAAAAGGACATAATATCCCATTGCAGACTGGTTGGAAAAGGACACAATATCCTATTGCAAACTGGTTGGAAAGGGACACAATATCCTATTGCCAACCAGTTGGAAAAGGACATAATATTCCATTGCAAACTAGTTGGAAAGAGACACACTATCCTATTGCAAAGTGCTTGGAAAAGGACATAATATCCCATTGCAGACTGGTTGGAAAGGGATGCAATATCCCATTGCAAACAGGTTGGAAAGGGACACAATATCACATTGCAAAGTTGGAAAGGGACACAATATCCTATTGCCAACCAGTTGGAAAAGGACATAATATTCCATTGCAAACTATTTGGAAAGAGACACACTATCCTATTGCAAAGTGCTTGGAAAAGGACATAATATCCCATTGCAGACTGGTTGGAAAAGGACACAATATCCTATTGCAAACTGGTTGGAAAGTGACACAATATTCCATTGCAAACTGGTTGGAAAGGTACACAATATCCCATTGCAAACTGGTTGGAAAAGGACACAATATCCCATTGCAGACTGGTTGGAAAGGGACACAATATCCCATTGCAAAGTGGTTAGTAAAGGGCATAATGTCACATTGCAAGCTTGTTAGAAAAGGACACGAAATCACATTGCAAACTGGATGGAGATGGAGCATTCTGTATAATTGAAGCAGTATGTCCGCTACCGCTTTCAGTCTGAACTTCAGAAGATCTCCAAAATGTTGCCAGTGAGTTAACTTAGCTTGGCTCCTTAAACATTCAAACTTGGCAGCCTAAAGCCAAAATTAGACTGAGGCACCTCTGGTCTTCTTCAGGTGAATTTGGCTGCCTTTATGTTGTTGTCCCGAACAATATTTTATTTCTTTGCATGGTAGAAAACACATGCAACTTCTCTTTCCTTTTTTTCTGGAGGCGCCGATGAAAGAAGCCCACCACGAATGTGCCATGCCCTATGTCCTTTCGTAAGGCATTCGCTCAACAAGGACTAAACGCTTCCCGATTAGATCAATTGCTTGCAACCATTCCCCAAGAGACCACCCTCCCAACCCTCATTGACTGATTGATTTAACAGTAGCTAATTAAGAACTTAAGTGTCTAATTAACAAGAAATGGATAAAAAGGCCTCTACTATTGACTCTGGGAGTGTTAGCATTAATCGACCATTAACTCTTCCATCACAGTGGGGCCAAAGTGGGAGAAAGTCCAGCCAATCAACAAATCCAAATGTTATTGTTGAGAAACTTGGGGGAAACAATGCTCTCCTTGTGTCAAGTTCATTGGTTTCCATTTTGGCCTGCCCACCACTTATTGATTTTATTATTTATTTATTTATTATTCAAACTTATATGCCGCCACTACCCTGGGGCTCGGAGCGGCTTACCAGAGGCGGCCCTAGGTAATTTTTAATGGTAAGCAAACAGTATTTTGCTCCCAAACCAATCATTGATATATATTTTCTGTTCGTTGTGGGAGTTCTGTGTGCCATATTTGGTTCAATTCCATCATTGGTGGAGTTCAGAATGCTCTTTGATTGTAGGTGAACTATACATCCCAGTAACTACAACTCGCATATGTCAAGATCTATTTTCCCCCATTCCGAACTCCACCAAAGATGGAATTGAACCGAACTTGGCACAGAGAACTTCCATGACCAACAGAAAATACTGGAAGGGTTTGGTGGGCCTTCACCTTGAGTTTTGGAGTTGTAGTTCACCTATATCCAGAGAGCACTGTGGACTCAAACCATGATGGATCTGGGCCAAACTTGTCACAAATACTCAATATACCCAAATTTGGTGGGCCTTGACCTTGAGTTTTGGAGTTGTAGTTCACCTATATCCAGAGAGCACTGTGGACTCAAACCATGATGGATCTGGGCCAAACTTGTCACAAATACTCAATATACCCAAATTTGGTGGGCCTTGACCTTGAGTTTTGGAGTTGTAGTTCACCTATATCCAGAGAGCACTGTGGACTCAAACCATGATGGATCTGGGCCAAACTTGTCACAAATACTCAATATACCCAAATTTGGTGGGCCTTGACCTTGAGTTTTGGAGTTGTAGTTCACCTATATCCAGAGAGCTCTGTGGACTCAAACAATGATGGATCTGGACCAAACTTGGCACAAATACTCAATATGCCCAAATGTGAACACTGGTGGCATTTTGAGAAAATCCCATTTGGGATTTGTAGTTGCTGGGATTTATAGTTCACCTACAATCAAAGAGCATTCTGAACCACCAACGATGGAATTGAACCAAACTTGGCACACAGAACTCATGACCAACAGAAAATACTGGAAGGGTTTGGTGGGCATTGATCCTGAGTTTTGGAGTTGTAGTTCACCTACATCCAAAGAGCACCGTGAACTGAAAAAAAATGATGGATCTGGACCAAACTTGGCACAAATACTCAGTATGCCCAAATGGCACAGTTTGGAGAAAATAGACCTTGACATTTGGGAGTTGTAATTGCTGGGATTTATAGTTCACCTACAATCAAAGAGCATTCCGAACTCCACTAACGATGGAAGTGAACCAAACTTGGCACACAGAACTCCAACAACAAACAGAAAATACTGGATGGGTTTGCTGGGCATTGACCTTCAGTGTAAATGTGCTTATGTATCCCTCCAATAATAATAAAGAGACAATAATAATAATAATAATAATAATAATAATGAAATCCAGCATATATACCTCATTTGCTGTGTCATACTGTGTTTTTGTGTCAGGATAATAATAATAATAATAATAATAATAATAATAATAATAATAATAATAAAATAATGGAAATGTAGTAACAGTATAACAGAGTAAAATTATAAATGCAGTAACAATAAAAATAAAGTAAATAAATAATAATACTAATAATAAATAGAGTAAAATAATAAATGTAATAAAATAATAATACTTTAGAGTGAAAGAATGTAAATATAATAACAATAATTAATATATTAAAATAATTCATGTAATAAAATGACACTAATAACAAAGTAACGTAATAAATAACCTTGACTCGAGTATAAGCCGAGGGGAACTTTTTCAGCCTAAAAAGGGGTCTGAAAACTAGGCTTATACTCGAGTATATACAGTACATCTTGCATATTTACATGGCGATTCATAACAGTAGCAAAAGTTATTTATTTATTTATTTATTATTCCAACTTCTATGTCGCCACTCCCCTGGGGCTCGGAGCGGCTTACAAGAACAGGCTGAAATCGAACATAATTTAAAAACAATTTAAAAGAATTTAAAAACAGCAATATCCAAGATCAAAGGCCTGTCGAAACCGATATGTCTTCCATGCCCTGTGGAAAGCTGATAAATCTCGCAAGGCACGGACTTCAGGTGGCAGAGTGTTCCAGAGTGATGGTGCCACTGCTGTGAAGGCTCTGCGCCTGGTTGCTGTTAGACGCAAGGTCTTGGGGACTTCCAACAAATCTTGGTCCTCAGAACGGAGGGATCTCTGGGGTTGGTAGGGGGTGAGGCGGTCCCTCAGGTACGTCGGCCCCAGACCATGCAAGGCCTTCAAGGTGAGCCCCATCCCTTTGAAAGTGATCCGGTGCTCAATGGGTAACCAATGCAGCTGCAGTCAGGTTGGGGTGATGTGACATCTCATCAGAATTCCCGCAAGAAGCCGAGCAGCTGCGTTTTGTACCAACTTGAGCTTCCGGATCACCGACAGAGGAAGGCCAATGTAGAGGGCGTTACAGTAGTCCAGTCTTGAGATGACCGTGGCCTGGATCACCGTAGCAAGGCCGTCCCTGGACAGGGAGGGGGCCAGCCGTCTAGCCTGCCGCAGGTAAAAGAAGGCGGTCCTGCTAACCTGGGCCTCCATCGTCAGCAGAGGGTCCAAGAGGACTCCCAGACTCTTGACCAACGAGGACGGGCGTAGCTCCTCACCATCCAGGGTCGGCAGCTGGATGTCCCCACTGCCCGGTTGACCCAGCCATAGGATCTCCGTCTTTTCTGGTTTCACCCTCAACCTGCTGGCACGCAGCCATCCAGTCACGGCCTCGAGGCACTGAGGGAAACAATCGGGTACAGAGTCCGGTCGGCCTTCCATCTTCAGCACCAGCTGAATGTCATCAGCGTATTGATAACACTCAAGCCCAAAACCTCGAACCAGCTGAGCAAGTGGGCGCATATAGATGTTAAATACCAGAGGGGAGAGAATGGCCCCCTGAGGAACCCCACAAGAGAGAGAGAGGGGACCTCTCAGAGACCAGGCCTCCCCTCTCCACTTGCTGTCCACGGTTGTAACGAAAGGAGGGGAGCCAGTTCAAAGCTCTCCCCTGACTCCAGCAACAGCAAATCGGTGGGTCAATAGATGGTGGTCGACTGTGTCCAATGCTGCTGTGAGATCCAATCACACAAGCTCCGCTGACCTGCCCTGGTCAAGCTGGCATCGAAGGCGATCCGTGATGGAGACCAGCACAGTCTCTGTCCCATGCCCCGCACAGAAGCCGGACTGGAAGGGATCTCGTCCGGCTGTGTCGTCTAGGAATTGCTGCAACTGCTCCGCTGCTGCCCTCTCCATCACCTTGCCCAGGAACGAGATATTCAAAACTGGGCGGTCACTGGAGGGAACCGAACAATCTAAGTCTGGTTTCTTCAGCAGGGGAGAGAGAGACCACCGCCTCTTTTCGTTGTAATGAAGTAGCAACGAAAATAATTGTATGGTTGGGGGTCACCACAACATGAGGAACTGTATTAAGAGGTCGCGGCATTTGAAGGATTGAGAACCACTGTCTCAGATCAACCCCAAAGTGTTATGTTGGGTTTCAGCCAAAGGTGTTTACTCTCTTGTACACAAACCTGGAGTGGGAGTCCTGCCTCGCCCGCCTCCTTACCTGCAATTCATCACTCGGATCCAATGGGTGGTCCAAGGCAATCTGTCAATTGACGTTGTCGCTGTTTGGAAAGCAATTGTGCGGAGGAGAGGAAAAGTTTTCCAAGGCCTGTTGTGTTCCAAGTGGACACAGCATTAGAATAAAAAATTTAAAAAATCCCAGCAAGATTGATAATGACATCAAGCCCATTGCTGCTGGATTTTAATAGGTTCAGTGAAAGGAGTTCAGTGCAGGTTGCCAAGGCGCTGTCAGGTGGCTTTAATGATGATTAACCAGGCGCACACCTTGGACGGGGAAGGCCGTGCGCCGTGACTAAATATTGCCTTAACGGCACCGGCGGAGGAAGGTTTTAATTGTGAAATGGGCTCCCGCGGGCCTCTCCTCTGAAGAGGTGCCAACATGTGGGCAGTGGCATCAGCAAAGCCATGTGCCAGAAAGCTGGGGAGAGCAAGAAAGGAGCCCAATTGCATTCTGCTTGGGCGAATGAATGTATAGACTTCCAGGTCTATACATTCAGAGGCGGCTCTAGGAAATTTTCAACAGTAAGCAAACAGTATTCCCCCCCCCCCCCCCCCAACCAATCATTGATATATATTTTCTGTTTTTCGTGGGAGTTCTGTGTGCCATATTTGGTTCAATTCCATCATTGGTGGAGTTCAGAATGCTCTTTGATTGTAGGTGAACTATACATCCCAGTAACTACACTTGCCGCACTTGCTCCCTTGCCTGTCCCACTTTGGGTCCGGAGGCGTGCCTGAAGACCCTGGCGTGTGCACCAAAAGTCACCTCTTCTCCTGACTTTCTCCTCAGCCATTGGGACCAAGAGAGAGAGAGAGAGAGGTGGAGATGCCCACCTTTCCTGAAGGTAGGCGCAAAAACAAAGGAGGGAGCGGAGGTGGGAGATACCTCCAGCCGGAGGGGCTCTCTCTCTCTCTCTCTCTTGGTCCCAATGGCTGAAGAGAAAGTCAGGAGAAGAGGCGACTTTTGGTGCGCACGCTGGGGTCTTCAGACATGCCTCCGGACCCGAAGCGGGCCAGGCACGGCGGCTCCACCCCTTGGCCCACCCGCGGATTGGGGAGAGGAGAGGAGGCGGGTGGAGCGCCGGGGGATCGGGAAAGGGAGCCGGTCATGGGGAAGGGATCGAACGCGGAGAACGATTGAGCGCCGGCTCTGCTCGCGCACCCGGTGGCCGGGTGGAGCAGGAACGAGAGGGGCTAGGCGAGGCTCAAGGCCCCCCCTTTGGGAAGAGGATCCCCGCGCGGCAAGAAAGCCGAGGCTCCCCCCGGACTGCTAGGGCTGTTGTGAGCTGAGGGGGCGCTCCTCAAGTGGCGGTCGAGGGGCATTTACAGAGGCACCTCTGCGCCCCTGGCAAAAAAAAGTGTTCTGCAACCGCTTACTTTGCGTAATGGACAAGCCGCCCCTGTATACATTAGACCAAGGGTGAGAAGGCAGGATCATCAAGTTTGCAGACGACACCAAATTGGGAGGGATAGCCAATACTCCAGAGGACAGGAGCAGGATTCAAAACGATCTTGACAGATTAGAGAGATGGGCCAAAACTAACAAAATGAAGTTCAACAGGGACAAATGCAAGATACTCCACTTTGGCAGAAAAAACAAAATGCAAAGATACAGAATGGGGGACGATGAGGCCTGGCTCGAGAGCAGGACGTGTGAAAAAGATCTTGGAGTCCTCATGGACAACAAGTTAAACATGAGCCAACAATGTGATGTGGCGGCAAAAAAAGCCAATGGGATTTTGGAGCATAGTGTCTAGATCTAAGGAAGTCATGCTCCACATGCTCTATTCTGCTTTGGTTAGACCTCAACTGGAATATTGTGTCCAATTCTGGGCACCACGATTCAAGAGAGATATTGACAAGCTGTAATCTGTCCAGAGGAGGGCGACTAAAATGTTCAAGAGTCTGGACAACAAGCCCTATGAGGAGCGGCTTAAGGAGCTGGGCATGTTTAGCCTGAAGAAGAGAAGGCTGAGAGGAGACATGATGAGAGCCATGTATCAATATGTGAGAGGAAGCCACAGTGAGGAGGGAGCAAGCTTGTTTTCTGCTTCCCTGGAGACTAGGACGCAATGGGACAATGGCTTCAAACTACAAGAGAGGAGATTCCATCTGAACATGAGGAGGAACTTCCTGACTGTGAGAGCCGTTCAGCAGTGGAACTCTCTTCCTTTCCTTTCCCTTCCCTTCCTTTCCTTCCTACCTACATTCTGGGGAGTGTGGTGGAGGCTCCTTCTTTGGAAGCTTTAAACAGAGGTTGGATGGCCATCTGTCAGGGGTGATTTGAATGCAACATTCCTGCTTCTTGGCAGAATGGGGTTGGACTGTATGGCCCAGGAGGTCTCTTCCAACTCTTTGATTCTAGGATTCTGTAGGTGTTGCTGGAATCCCATCATCCTTGGACAGGAAACGCAAGGGGGAGAAACAACAAGCGGCCACTGGAAAGCGCATTGGAGCACCATGTTGCCATTTGGCACAGAGGCCGCCCAGCGCGGATATTCATGCCATGCTGAGGGAATGCTGGATTGCAGCCGCGGAATAGTTAAGACTCCTTTAATGAGGTGCCAGCCCTAGTAATTAGAGGATATTAATTAACAGAGAGAACAAGGGGAGGATGCAGAGCACAGTGCCAGGAGGGAATTGATCAATTTCTTTTTTGATTAAGAAGCAGGTTGAGGTTGACTTAAAGGAAAGAAAGGCAGGAGGAGAGAAGGAAGGAAGGAAGGAAGGAAGGAAGGAAGGAAGGAAGGAAGGAAGGAAGGAAGGAAG
>NW_026844367.1:34763547-34775210 GCF_025583915.1 Anolis sagrei ordinatus | reverse complement strand
TTAGGAATTGTGGGAGTTGAAGTCCAAAACACCTGGAGGGCCGAAGTTTGCCCATGCCTGACTTATGTGTTGGGATGTTTTCATTTTCAAATAAATCCCCAAGAAATACATTCTTTGGCCCTCCTTGAAATACAGCGCTTCCCTTCCCTTGCAATAACTGGCACCTGATCTAAACAATATTGATCTCCGTTAGTTAAATAATATATTACGGCTAATTGTATATACTTCATTATACCCACAATTAAGGCAGCCGAGGTTAGTTTACAATTAATACTAATATTGGTTGATCCGTAATTTAAATGTAATTTGCTGCTGTTAGCAGATTGCCACCGGAAACAAGGAAGCTCAGGGACTACCCGGTTCCCCTGGCAATCTTGTTTTTCAAGATAAACAATTTTAAATAAATTGGGTGTTATGCTCAGGATAATTAATACCGTCATTAGATTAAGTCGTTCCGCTTCACTTTTGACCACTTCATTGTCGGAACGTCGGTCTCCGATGGCACGGGAATGTTACGGAAACGAATGCATTGTCAACCTTTCGTGAAATGAGATCTCACGTCGTTTGGATACATTGTTAGAAATGGAATGCAACGCCATTGCCGGAAACCAATGTACCGCAATGCATGGTGGAATGATGCTCCGTGTCCATGGGTGGCAACCTATTGCAATGCATAGAGTCAACACGCATTCATTTGCACGTTTTCACGTGTTCCCAACATGTGTAACTCTGCATACCCTGGTGTAGTCAAAATAAATGTCTTTTTCTGAATGTAGCATGCCATTCGCGCCCAAGTATGCCTGCCCTTCTTCAACCAGTAGAGCATTCAACGGCACCATAATTACGCCATCATTGAGATTAATCAGTGCGTCTTGGCATCCGTTGATTATGGAAATTGCTAATTGGAGATATTTAGAGTCAGGGCTGTAGCAAAACAGAGTATCCAAAGCAGCGTCAACTGAAAGCAAGATTTGGTCAATTGGTACTTGATGCCTAACCAATTTATGGCACTTGGACCACCATATACAAGAGGTATTTTTTAAGTAAGGTCCGTTGGAACATAAGTACACAACAAAAGTTTATTTTTTAAAAAAGTACATTTATTTTCAGAAAGTAAATACTTTACTCTATTTTTCAACATAGTTGCCAAGTTTGTTCAAACACTTATCATACTTCTGAACCAATTTTAAAATGCCCTCTTCATAAAAACTTGCCGCCTGCTCCGATAACCAAGAGTTCACTGCCGTCCGTAATCAAAGAAGGGCGACCAGAGCGGTCTTCATCATGGACGTTGTCACGGCCATCTTTGAATTGTCATACCCACTTACACACTTTGCTTTCACTCATAACGGTCTCACCGTACACTTCACAAATCTGTCCATGAATTTCTGCAGCAGGCAGGTTCCTTGCTGACAAAAACCGTATCACTGAGCGAACCTCACATGCGGAGGGTGAGTTGAGAGTCTTAAACATTTTGAAAGCACAGAACAGAACCGTACAGGTGAGCTACAGAGCGGAAACTGAGCACAGTTGTTCCCGAGGCATGCCGGTACACGACGCACACGCTCGTTGCAGTATGCACACAGACTACTACTGTCTACAACAAAACGGACCTTACTTAAAAAATACCCCTCGTATATGTTTCACATGTCATCAGTGATGCTGTAATTTTTTCACGATGACATAGTTGTTTTCAGATTTATCCAAAACCCACCCAACTCTGATTTATAATTGTATTTGTATTTAATAGTGTTTGTTTAACTATGTTATATCCTGTTTGAGACACAATATCCCATTGCAAACTGGCTGCAAAAGGACATAATATCCCATTGCAAACTGGTAAGCAAAGGACACACTATCCCAATGCAAATTGGGTGGAAAAAGACATAATTTCCCATTGCAAACTGGTTGGAAAAGAACACAATATCCCATTGTAAACTGATTGGGAAAAAACATAATATAGCATTGCAAACTAGTTGTAAAAGAACAAAAATATCCCATTGCAAACTGGTAGGAAAAGGACGTAATATCCCATTGCAAACTGGTAGGAAAAGGACGTAATATCCCATTGCAAACTGGTAGGAAAAGGACGTAATATCCCATTGCAAACTGGTAGGAAAAGGACACACTATCCCAATGCAAACTGGTAGGAAAAGGACGTAATATCCCATTGCAAACTGGTAGGAAAAGGACGTAATATCCCATTGCAAACTGGGTGGAAAAATACATAATTTCCCATTTCAAACTGGTTGGAAAAGAACACAATATCCCAATGTAAACTGATTGGGGAAAACATAATATAGCATTGCAAACAAGTTGGAAAAGAACAAAAATATCCCATTGCAAACTGGTAGGAAAAGGACGTAATATCCCATTGCAAATTAGTAAGCAAAGGGCACACTATCCCAATGCAAACTGGGTGGAAAAGGACACAATATCCCATTGCAAACTGGGTGGAAAAGGACACAATATCCCATTGCAAACTGGGTGGAAAAGGACACAATATTCCATTGCCTACAACAACAACAACAACAACAACAACAACAACAACAACAACAACAACAAACAGCTTCTTATATTTTATCTTTCCCTCAACAAGACCTATTATTATTATTATTATTATTATTATTATTATTAATGTATTTATTACTGACCTCTACTAAAGGCTCAAATCAGGATACAACATAGATCATTATTATTAAGTACAATGCAAGTCTATTAAATAAAAATACAATTAAAAATCAGAATTGCGTGGGCCTTGGATCTGATCATTCTTAAGAAGAATCACTTACTTGTCCTTCTGTTTCCTCTCCCTTCCCTCTCCCTTGTTTCCTTTTATTTTTAACTGTCTAGCTGCACAAAACAAGTCCTTAGGGATGGATGAGATTATGTTTTTAAACCATCAATTTGTCCTGATGATCACTCTGCTTCTCTCTTGCTAATTGTCGGGGAGGGACGGCCAAACCAGGGAAGCCGGCAAAGGTGCGGATTGACTGTCCTGGAAGGGTTCAAGCTTATTTTCTGCTGCTCTAGAGATTAGGACACAATGGACCAATGGGTTCACATGGCACCAAAAGAGATTCCATATACAGGGGCGGCTCATCCATTACGTGAAGTAAGCGGTCGCAGAACACTTTTTTTTGCCAGGGGCGCAGAGGCACCTCTGTAAATGCTCCTCGACCGCCACTTGAGGAGCGCCCCCTCAGCTCACAACAGCCCTAGCAGTCCGGGGGGAGCCTCGGCTTTCTTGCCTCGCTGCCGGGCGATCCTCTTCCCAAAGGGGCCGGGCCCTTGAGCCTCGCCTAGCCCCTCTCGTTCCTGCTCCACCTGGCCACCGGGTGCGCAAGCAGAGCCGGCGCTCAATCGTTCTCCGCGTTCGATCCCTTCCCCATGACCGGCTCCCTTTCCCGATCCCCCGGCGCTCCACCCGCCTCCTCTCCTCTCCCCAATCTGCGGGTGGGCCAAGGGGCGGAGCCACCGCACCCCATTTCGGGTCCGGAGGCGTGTCTGAAGACCCCAGCGTGCGCACCAAAAGTCGCCTCTTCTCCTGACTTTCTTTTCAGCCATTGGGACCAAGAGAGAGAGAGAGAGAGAGCCCTCTGGCTGGAGGTATCTCCCACCTCCGCTCCCTCCTTTGTTTTTGCGCCTACCTTCAGGAAAGGTGGGCATCTCCACCTCTCTCTCTCTCTCTCTCTTGGTCCCAATGGCTGAGGACAAAGTCAGGAGAAGAGGTGACTTTTGGTGCACACGCCGGGGTCTTCAGGCACGCCTCCAGACCCAAAGCAGGCCACGCAAGGACAAGTGTAGTTTCTGGGATGTATAGTTCACCTACAATCAAAGAGCATTCTGAACTCCACCAATGATGGAATTGAACCAAATATGGAACACAGAACTCCAGAAAAACAGAAAATATATATCAATGATTGGTTGGGGGGCGCCAAAATACTGTTTGCTTACCGTTGAAAATTACCTAGGGCCACCTCTGTCCATATAAACTCTGGGAAGAACGTAAGAGATGCTCGGCACTAGAATATGCCACCATGGAGTCCGGGAGAGCCGCCTTCCTTGTTGGCTGGATGGGCATCTATCAGGAGGACTTGGAGTGTGTGTCCTTCGTTGGTAGAATGAGGTTGGACTGGATAGCCTTTGGGGTCTCTTCCAACTCTATAATTTTATGGTTCTGTGATAATATTTATCTTTGATTCTTTGATTCTATGGTCCCTTCCACACAGTTCCACATTGAAGTGGCAATGTGGACTCAGATAATCCAGTTCAAAGCAGATATTGTGGATTATCTGCCTTGTTTTTGTTATTGGAGTGCATTCCCCCCATAGGAAAGTTTTGCTCCACGACCTCCACTAAAACAAGCTCTCCTCCACAAATAATCTGTCTTTGTTTATCTCGTGTTTATCTCGCCCGAGTTTTTAATCTGTTTCTACCCAATTTTCTTTTATCCATTACATGTAGCTCGCCCATGTTGCCATGATTGTGTTTATTGTGTTTATTGTAATTTTATATTGCTATGTTGTCTTTTGTTTTATGTAATTGCGTTATTATTGTTTATTACTTGCGTTTTCGGTTTTGTTTTATTTCATGTAATTGTTGTTTGGGGCTTGGCCTCATGTAAGCCGCACCAAGTCCCCATCGGGGAGATGGAGCAGGGTACAAATAAAGATTATTATTATTATTATTATTATTATTATTATTATTATTATTTGATTCTACAATTCAACAGTTCTACGATTTTGTGATTCTGCGAATTTGAGATTCTGTGATTCTGTAATTCTGTGATTCTTGAGATTGCTCCTGAGATTCTTTGATTCTTTTATTCTGCAATTCTACAATTCTGTGTTTGTGTTATTCTGTAATTTTATGATTCTGTGATTCCATGATTCTGTGATTCTTTGATTCTATGATTCTATAATTCTGTGTTTCTGTGATTCTTTGTTTCTACAGTTCTACGATTCTGTGATTCTTTGATTCCATGAGTACTTGATTCTGTAATTTATTGGCTCTATGATTCTGTGATTCTAAAATTATTTGATTCTATTATTCTGTGATTTTGTGATTCTGTGATTCTGTGATTCCATGGTTTTGTAATTCTGTAATTCTATGATTCTGTGATTTTGTGATTCTATGATTATATGATTATATAATTCCATGGTTCTGTTATTCTCTAATTCTACGATTCCGTGATTCCATGATTCTGTGATTCTATGATTCTATAATTTTGTGTTTCTGTGATTCTTTGTTTCTACAGTTCTATGATTTTGTGATTCTTTGATTCCATGAGTACATGATTCTGTGATTTATTGGCTCTATGATTCTGTGATTCTATTATTCTGTGATTTTGTGATTCTGTGATTCTATGATTCCATGGTTCTGTAATTCTGTGATTCTATGATTCTGTGATTTATTGGCTCTATGAATCTATTATTTCTAGGTTCTGTAATTTTGTGATTCTATGATTCTGTGATTCTATGATTCCATGGTTCTGTAATTCTGTGATTCTTTGATTCTATGAATCTATTATTCTGTGGTTCTGTGATTTTGTGATTCTATGATTCCGTGATTCTATGATTACATGGTTCTCTAATTCTGTGATTCTTTGATTCTATGAATCTATTATTCAGTGGTTCTGTGATTTTTGTGATTCTATGATTCAATGGTTCTGTAATTCTGTGATTCTTTGATTCTATGAATCTATTATTCTGTGGTTCTGTGATATTGTGATTCTATGATTCTGTGATTCAGTGATTCTGTAATTCTGTGATTCTTTGATTCTATGAATCTATTATTCAGCGGTTCTGTGATTTTGAGATTCTATGATTCTGTGATTCTATGATTCCATGGTTCTGTAATTCTGTGATTCTTTGATTCTATGAATCTATTATTCTGTGGTTCTGTGATTTTGTGATTCTGTGATTCTATGATTCTGTAATTCTGTGATTCTTTGATTCTATGAATCTATTATTCTGTGGTTCTGTAATTCTGTGATTCTTTGATTCTATGAATCTATTATTCAGCGGTTCTGTGATTTTGTGATTCTATGATTCCATGGTTCTGTAATTCTGTGATACTTTGATTCTATGAATCTATTATTCTGCGGTTCTGTGATTTTGTGATTCTATGATTCTGTGATTCTATGATTCTATGATTCCATGGTTCTGTAATTCTGTAATTCTTTGATTCTATGAATCTATTATTCAGCGGTTCTGTGATTTTGTGATTCTGTGATTCTATGATTCTGTAATTCTGTGATTCTTTGATTCTTTGAATCTATTATTCAGCGGTTCTGTAATTTTGTGATTCAATGATTCTGTGATTCTGTAATTCTGTGATTCTTTGATTCTACTAATCTATTATTCTGTGGTTCTGTGATTTTGTGATTCTATGATTCCATGGTTCTGTAATTCTGTGATTCTTTGATTCTACTAATCTATTATTCTGTGGTTCTGTAATTCTGTGATTCTTTGATTCTATGAATCTATTATTCTGTGGTTCTGTGATTTTGTGATTCTATGATTCTATGGTTCTGTAATTCTGTGATTCTTTGATTCTACTAATCTATTATTCTGTGATTTTGTGATTCTATGATTCCATGGTTCTGTAATTCTGTGATTCTTTGATTCTATTATTCTGTGATTTTGTGATTCTTTGATTCTGTGGTTCTGTGAGTTTGTGATTCTCTGTATGATTCTATGTGGAGCGAGCTTCAGCAGTGCCTTCGTAGATTGACTTATTTATTGCGTGCTGCCATGAATCAGTCTTTGGTTTGGCATCCCTGGACCCTGTGTCTTCTCGGCTGTCAACCGACTCCAGAAGCAGGGAAACTGCCGACCAAAGCAATCTGCGCTGCGTCCCAAGTTTCCGCTCCTGCGAAGGCGGAGGCCCAAACGGCGCAACTTTTTCCTCCCTCCTCGGTGCTCTTTTCAGATCATTTCTGCACACTACAATTATGTGCCTAATTAAAATTAAGAAATTAGAACACAGTTAAAAGGAGTAATATTTTGCTCCCAGCTAATTTCATTAAAGTATTAATGAACAGGACTCGTTTTATGGCTGCGGGGCAAGTATTTTCTGCAAAAGTGCCTCTCCATGCCTGGCTAATTTATTCATGCGTGAAAAACAACCCAATGAGAAATGAGCGAGCCGGGGACTTCTGGTCCTAATTAAAATATTTAAAACACCAGCGTCGATTCCTGTTTCCATCTCGCCAAATACATAAGCTGGGAGCCAGCATGAAGCCAATTAACATGGAACAAGCAAAAACACAACACCCACCGATCCTGATTAAAGTGTGCATTACCGTTCCATGCGATATATTGTTGAGCACATGTATGTAAATGTTTAATTAACCCATGTCTAAATCACTGCGATAGTCAAGGAAGGAGACTTTAATCCCCGCAAATAAGAAGCAATGTCGCAACGCGCCGGGAATCATTTCTTATTTATCGCCGGCACCTTCCCGGAGACAACGCCATTCTGCGAAAAAAAGAGTGTATCCCTTTCCCTTTTTTCCCCCTTTCTTTCTTTCTTTCTTTCTTTCTTTCTTTCTTTCTTTCTTTCTTTCTTTCCATGGAAAATAACATTATTTGTAGGAGGGAAGAGAGCGTTTGAGCTCTGCAGACGAGTTTGCCGGAGGGTTGCGAGAGGTACGCAGTGTGTTGGATTTGCCTCTGGAAACACAATATTTTTCATTAATAATTGAAAACAGAAACCCATTTGTCAATCTCGGATGCCAAAAACACAAACTTGTCATTTCCTCTCCGGATTCCACCAAAGACCCTTCTGAACGCGTGTCTATGTATGTGGAAAATAGCGGGGAACTCGGGGGACATTTGCCATCAGGAACAAAACGCAGAAGAGAAAGAGACTCAGAGATTCGCTATTTGAGTCGACATCAGGATCAGAAAAAAAAAATCCTCTCTAAACTTTACTTCAAAAATTGGAGGGGGAAAAAACCCTCTGCAAGTTCAAGGAGATTGAAAATACTTCCAGCTTCTTGCTCGGTAGGTCTTTCCATCTGGAAGAGAAGAAGAGAGAAGAGAAGCCATGCATTATTTCATTTCTTTCGGAGGATATTTAAAGTTTTCCAAAAGAAATCTCATTTTTCTCCATCTCTTGTTTGATTCCTGCCTTCCATCAAGGGACGGAAGAGAGAAATCCCTCAATCCTTTGATAAAGGAGGGAAGAACTGCAAAGCTGATCAGTCAAGCGGTCTCAAAGCGCTCTCCCAATAACACACCGATAAAGGGAAGCAAATCGGGTCATAGAATCATAGAATCAGAATCGAAGAGTTGGAAGAGACCTCCTGGGCCATCCAGTCCAACCCCATTCTGCCAAGAAGCAGGAATATTGCATTCAAATCACCCCTGACAGATGGCCATCCAGCCTCTGTTTATAAAAGCTTCCAAAGAAGGAGCCTCCACCACACTCCGGCAGAGAGTTCCACTGCTGAACGGCTCTCACAGTCAGGAAGTTCTTCCTCATGTTCAGATGGAATCTCCTTTCTTGTAGTTTGAAGCCATTGTTTCGCGTCCTAGTCTCCAAGGAAGCAGAAAACAAGCTTGCTCTCTCCTCCCTGTGGCTTCCTCTCACATATTTATACATGGCTATCATAGCTCCTCTCAGCCTTCTCTTCTTCAGGCTAAACATGTCCAGCTCCTTAAGCCGCTCCTCATAGGGCTTGTTCTCCAGACCCTTGATCATTAGTCGCCCTCCTCTGGACACATTCCAGCTTGTCAATATCTCTCTTTGAATTGTGGTGCCCAGAATTGGACACAATATTCCAGGTGTGGTCTAACCAAAGCAGAATAGAGGGGTAGCATTCTTCCCTAGATCTAGACACTATGCTCCTATTGACGCAGGCCAAAATCCCATTGGCTTTTTTTGCCGCCACATCACATTGTTTGCTCATGTTTAACTTGTTGTCCACGAGGACTCCAAGATCTTTTTCACACGTACTGCTCTCGAGCCAGGCGTCACCCATTCTGTATCTTTGCATTTCATTTTTTCTGCCAAAGTGGAGTATCTTGCATTTGTCACTGTTGAACTTCATTTTGTTAGTTTTGGCCAGTCATCTCTCTAATCTGTCAAGATCGTTTTGAATTCTGCTCCTGTCCTCTGGAGTATTGGTCCCGTCTGCAAACTTGATGATCCTGCCTTCTAGCCCTTCATCTAAGTCATTAATAAAGATGTTGAACAGGATCGGGCCCAGGACGGAACCCTGCGGCACTCCACTTGGTCAAATGAAAGGAGAACGTCAAAAATATTGAAATGCTAAAACTGGACTTTAAAACACCGTTTCTCAACCTTCCTAATGCCATGACGCCTTAAATCAAGGTTTCTCAAGCTGGGGGTTGAGAAAGAGGAGCCCCCGGTGGCGCAGTGGATTCGAATCTGGGGAGAGGCGGATGAGCTCCCTCTATCAGCTCCAGCTCCTCATGCGGGGACATGAGAGAAGCCTCCCACAAGGATGATAAAAACATCAAAATCATCCAGGCGTCCCCTGGGCAATGTCCTTGCAGACGGCCAATTCTCTCACACCAGGATCGACTTGCAATCACTCCTGACACGACAAAAAAACAAACAAACCTGGGGGTCAGGATCTTTGGAGTGGGTCATGAAAGGGGTGTCAGAGGGGTCACCAAAGACCATCAGAAAACACAGTATTTTCTGTTGGTCATGGGGGTCTCTGTGTGGGAAGTTTGGCCCAATTCTATCATTGTTGGGGTTCAAAACGCTCCAGCAAGTACAACTCCCAAATCTCAAGGTCTATTTTCCCAAAACCCCATGAGTGTTCACATTTGGGCATATGGAGTATCCAAGCCAAGTTTGGTCCAGATCCATCATTGTTGGAGTCTAGAGTGCTCTCTGGATGTAGGCAACTTCAACTCCCAAACTCAAGGTCAATGCCCACCAAACCCTTCCAGTATTTTCTGTTGGTCGTGGGAGAACTGTGTGCCAAGTTTGGTTCAATTCCATTGTTGGTGGGGTTCAGAATCATAGAATCAAAGAGTTGGAAGAGACCTCCTGGGCCATCCAGTCCAACCCCATTCTGCCAAGAAGCAGGAATATTGCATTCAAATCACCCCTGACAGATGGCCATCCAGCCTCTGTTTCAAAGCTTCCAAAGAAGGAGCCTCCACCACACTCCGGGGCAGAGAGTTCCACTGCTGAACGGCTCTCACAGTCAGGAAGTTCTTCCTCATGTTCAGATGGAATCTCCTCTCTTGTAGTTTGAAGCCATTGTCCATGTCCTAGTCTCCAAGGAAGCAGAAAACAAGCTTGCTCCCTCCTCCTCCCTGTGGCTTCCTCTCACAATCAATTAAGATTCCATTAGAGAGCCAGCAAGACATAGGTGTCATCTACACTGTAGGATTGATACAGTTTGAGCCCAATGAAAGGGGGAAGTAAAAATATTGAAATTCTAAGAGAAGACTTTAAAAGGAGCTCTCCAAAGGGTCCTACAATTGATTCAGGGCCTTAGAGAGCTCCATTAAGATTCCATTAGTGAGCCAGCAAGACATAAGCTGCATCTACACCAGTGGTTCTGGGGGGAGTCACGAGGGAGTGTCAGAGGGGTCACTAAAGACCACCAGAAAACACAGTATTTTCTGTTGGTCATGGGGGTTCCATGTGGGAAGTTTGCCCAATTCTGTCATTGGTGGGGTTCAGAATGCTCTTTGATTGTAGGTGAACTATAAATCCCAGCACCTACAACTCCTAAATGTCAAGGTCTATTTTCCCCGAAGTCCACAAGTGTTCACATTTAGTCATACTGAGTATTCTTGCCAAGTTTAGTCCAGATCCATCATTGTTTGAGTCCACAGTGCTCTCTGGATGTAGGTGAACTACAACTCCCAAACTCAAGGTCAATGCCCACCAAACCCTTCCAGTATTTTCTGTTGATTATGGGAGTTCTGTGTGCCAAGTTTGGCCAAATTCCATCACTGTTGGAGTTCAGAATGCTCTTTGATTGCAAGTGAACTATAAATCCCAGAAACTACAACTCCCAAATGACAAAATCAACTGCCCAACCCCACCAGTATTCAAATTTGGGTGTATTGGGTATCTGTACCAAATTTGGTCCAGCGAATAAAAATACACCCTGTGTATCAGATATTTACATGATGATTCATAACAGCAGCAAAATAACAGTTATGAAGTAGGAAGGAAAATATTTTTGTGGGTGGGGGTCACCACCACATGAGGAACTGTATTAAGGGGTCGTAGCATGAGGAAAGTTGAGAACCACTGATCTACACTGTAGGATTGATACAGTTTGAGCCCAATGAAAGGGGAAAGTCAAAAATATTAAAATGCTAAGATTGGAGCTCTCCAATGGGCCCTACAATTGGTTCAGGACCTTGGAGAGCTCCATTAAGATTCCATTAGAGAACCAGCAAGACATAGATTGCATCTACACTGTAGGATTGATACAGTTTGATACTACTTTAATGGCTATGGACTCATGAGAGTTGTAGTTTGGTTGTGGCTGTGGTTTGCCAGGCTTTAAGCTTCTCTGCCCATGACTGCTGGTGTCTCACAAAGCTACTTGAGAATGAATGCAATGTATGGATGCATAACAATGTGCATTTTTCCTGGGCAGAGGTGGCCCTAGGTAATTTTCAATGGTAAGCAAACAGTATTTTGCCCCC
>NW_026844367.1:34727114-34762286 GCF_025583915.1 Anolis sagrei ordinatus | reverse complement strand
CGCCGGCTCTGCTCACGCACCCGGTGGCCGGGTGGAGCAGGAACGACAGGGGCTAGGCGAGGCTCAAGGGCCCGGCCCCTTTGGGAGGATCGCTCGGCATCGAGGCAAGAAAGCCGAGGCTCCCCCCGGACTGCTAGGGCTGTTGTGAGCTGAGGGGGCGCTCCTCAAGTGGCGGTCGAGGGGCATTTACAGAGGCGCCTCTGCGCCCCTGGCAAAAAAAAGTGTTCTGCGACCACTTACTTCGCGTAATGGACGAGCCGCCCCTGGCTATCGTCAGAGCAGAATACATAGAAATGGAATGGCTTCCAGTTGCAAAAGAGTCAGGCAAGGCTGCATTTGTCACCATATCTGTTTAATTTGCACGATGAAAATATCATATATAAAGTAAGGTTACATTTAGAGAATGGGGGTGTCAAAACTGAAGGAAGGAATATGAGCAATTTAAGATATGGAGATGATGCCATAATACTAGAAGAAAATAGGAAGGACATGGAACAAAAATGCAATGGCAGGTTGATGAAAATGAAGAAAACAATAAGTGAGTACACAGACGATTGACATCACTGTAAAACATGAGAAAGGCACTGAAATAGTTCAAGGTATTCAATACCTTGGATCAGTCATTAACCAGAATGGAGACTTCAACCAAGAAATCAGATTTGGAAGGGTAGCTATGAAGAAACTAGACAATATCCTGAAGTGTAAAGATATATTATTGAAGTTAGGGTGGTATTTCTAGTCTCTATTGTTACGTGACATTTTGCCCAGCGTCCCAGCGCCCAAAGTCCAAACGCAAAAAACTCACAGACGAGTAAAAGTGAACAGAAAAATCTTTATTCAGCAGAGATAAAAACATAAACTGGCAATGTTGCATACAAAAACAAGCAGTGCAACAATCTTACATAGTCTTTGTAAGAAACACAAAATAAGGCGTCTTCACCTTACAGCAAATGAGAGACCAAAATAAACATTGAAGTAAATAGCTATTTCACCATAGCCTCATTCAGAGTAGCTTCTCCAAACTGCTCCTCATAGGTCTCCTCAGAGAAAAGGCTCTCCAGAAGCTCTCCTTTAGGAACTCTCCATCAGCATTTCCTGCTAGAACTCCATGCTGCTTCTCCAGAATCTATTCAAGAAACATCAAACAGATATAGCCCCTTGGATCAGGCTTGCTGGTTGACCTACATTTCCAGCTGTATATGATAATTCAATACAATAAGGTTTTTCTTCTCACACACATACTTGGTCCTGCAAGGACTTAACATAACATCTATGTATGGTAGTGAAAGCTTGAACACAGTAAAGAAAGATGATAAGAAGAAAATAAATTCATTTAAAAAGTGATGCTGGAGAAGACTATTAGTAGACAAATTGTTCAAAGTTGACTTGATGATAGTTAACAAAGTATAGCAAGGTCTGCTGTGTAACCCATTACTCCTCTCCAACTATTTACAAATGTATTTTGGTATGTTTTTTTTAAAAAAAACACAAGGTGACAGTTGAGTAGTCTTTAAAAATAAGTAACAAATTGATACCGTTCTAATAACTGTTGCTGAAGAATGAATTCTATTTGCTATTTATTTATTTGCTATACTTGTATACCGCCGTTTCTCAGCCTAGCCGGCGACTCAACGCGGTTTACAACGGAAGAAGAGAAGGAGATGGAGATAGAGATGCAGAAGGAGAAGGAAATGGAGATGGAGAAGGAGACGGAGATGGAGAAGGAGAAGGAGAAGGAAAAGGAGAACAAGAAAAAGGGGAGGAGGTGAAGCAGTAAAATAGGAACAGAAGAAAAAGAAGGCAAAAAGGAGAAGGAGGAAAAAGAAGGAGGACGAGAGAAGAAAGAAGATAATAAAGAAGGGGAGGGGACAGTGGAAAAGGAAGAAAAACAGGAGGAGATAGAGATGGAGATGGGGAAGGAGAAGGAGATGGAGTTGGAGATGGAGAAAGAAAAGGAGAAGGAGATGAAGATGGAGATGGAGATGGAGAAGGAAAAGAGAAGGAGAAGGAGAAGGAGATGGAGAAGGAGATGGAGTTGGAGTTGGAGAAGGAGATGGAGAAGGAGATGGAGAAGGAGAAGGAAAAGGAGAACAAGAAGAAGGGGAGGAGGCGAAGGAGTAAAATAGGAACAGAAGGAAATGAAGGCAAAAAGGAGAAGGAGGAAAAAGAAGGAGGAAGAAAGATGTTGAAGAAGATGTACAGACAGTTGAAGACAAAGGAGAACAAGAAGAAGAGAAGGAGACAATAATATAGAAAAAAGTGAGAAGAAGGAGGAAGAAGGAGGGAGAAGATGATGAAGAAGAAGAAGAAGGGAAGAAGAGGGAGAAAAAGGAAGAGGAGGAGATGAAGAAAAAGAAAAATAACAATAAGAAGAAGAGAAGGAGGAGGCAGTAAAATAGGAGCAGAGACAAAGAATACGAAGAGGAAGAGAAGACAGAAGCAAGAGGAAAGAGATGAAGAAGAGGAGGAGTGGACAATGGAAGGAAGAGGAGGAGAAATAGAGGAGATAGAGATGAGAAAGGAGAAGGGGAAGAAAAAGAGAAGGAGAAGAGGAGGAGGATCCTTCCACTGAAATTCCCTTGAAGATGCTGGTGTCCTGGTGTCTCCACAGTGCAATGAAGAGCCTTTGAATATTTCATGAGGCTGGCAAGCCAATCCCAGCGGTAAGGAGCGCCAAAGCCGCTAAATGCCCATTAGGAGAGTGAAATGTCTCTTTCAAAACATGCTTAACAAACTGGGAAGATTACCTGCAGTGGGATGGAGAGGACAGCCAGATTAAGATATAGGAATACGGGAGGAAGGCCAGGGATGTGTGCCAGACAATCCCATCACATGGCAAGGTGCTCTCTCCCCTACATTTGAGGCCAAGCCGAGTGCTGGCTCACGGTCACTGGAGGAAATGATAGAAATGCCGTTTCCTTTGAGATGCATCCTCTGCATTGTCAATTTATTTTTGACATTCATAGTCAAAAATATGCACTTTTCATCTCAAGAACAGACAAGCATCCCGAGCTCTGAGGATCCCCTGGGAAGGAATCCCACTGGAGCATTGCAACGCATCCAAATACCTGGGAGGAGTCACTCTGGACCGTGCTCTGACCTACAAGAACATCAAGCAAAAAGTGGGTGCTAGAAACAATATCATACGAAAGCTGACTGGCACAACCTGGGGATCACAACCAGACATAGTGAAGACATCTGCCCTTGTGCTATGCTACTCTGCTGCTGAGTACGCATGCCCAGTGTGGAACACATCTCACCACGCTAAAACAGTGGATGTGGCTCTTAATGAGACATGCTGCATTATCACGGGGTGTCTGCGCCCTACACCACTGGAGAAATTGCACTGTCTAGCCGGTATTGCACCACCTGGCATCCGCCGGGAAGTAGCAGCCAATAGTGAAAGGACCAAGGCAGAGACATCTCCAGCTCATCCCCTGTTTGGGTATCAGCCAGCACACCAACCACTTAAATTAAGAAATAGTTTTCTAAGATCTACAGAGACACTCGCTGGAACACTTCAGCAAGCGAGAGTCCAAAAGTGGCAGGCTCAAACCCAGAACCTCAACCAATGGCTGATTCTAATTTGATTACATGACAGTGTGGACTCAGATAATGCAGTTCAAAGCAGATATGTGGATCTAATTTTAACTATGAGACACTAATGAGATATTTTAATGATTTATATTGATTGTTTATTATGCTACTGTTTTAAACTGTTTTATGATGTTTTGAGCATTGAATTTAGCCCCACCTCCTCTATCTTGTTCATGCCCAGCATTATTTTTTTAATTTTAATTACATTTGGCCCAGCCATAGATTTTAAATGTGTGTTGTGCTATTGTTCAGTGTTTGTGCTATTTATGTATGAGATTTATTTAAATTGCTTAGTATTAGTATTTTGCGTTTTATTGTGGTTGTATTGCTTGTATTGATGTATTGTGGGCTCGGCCTCATGTAAGCCGCACCGAGTCCCTTGGGTAGATGGTAACGGCGTATAAATAAATAAATTATTATTATTATTATTATTATTATTATTATTATTTTGCTATTGTCAACCACTTTGAGTTAGAATCATAGAATCAAAGAGTTGGAAGAGACCTCATGGGCCATCATCCAGTCCAACCCCATTCTGCCAAGAAGCAGGAATATTGCATTCAAATCACCCCTGACAGATGGCCATCCAGCCTCTGTTTAAAAGCTTCCAAAGAAGGAGCCTCCACCACACTCCAGGGCAGAGAGTTCCACTGCTGAACGGCTCTCACAGTCAGGAAGTTCTTCCTCATGTTCAGGTGGAATCTCCTCCGCCTTGAATCAATGTTTCCTAGTTCTTGGATTTTGTTAGAAAAGAGTGGACTTTGTTCTTGGACTTTGTTGAACCTTACCTTGGACTAATTTATTCCTGCTTATCTTCTACTCTAACTGGATTTACCTATTCCTTTAAAGTGTGTTTTTTTTTTTACTTTGCTGCTTTTACTTATCTTCAATAAAAGGATTGTTTTTTTCATACTCAACTTGTGGTGTTTTAAAATCAGAAGTCTATTCCTGTCCTGGAGTGCAATAGTGAGAGAGAAAGAAGAGAAAGAAGGAATTTATTTATTTATTTACTTCATTTATATACTGCTTTTCTCAGCCCTTAGGCGACTCAAAGCGGTTAACAGCAGCAATTTCAATGCACACAGTACAAAACCATTAGAACATTTAAAAACAATAGAATAACAACAATTAAACATCAATATGACAAATCATTTGCGTCTCGTCAATAGAATCAGAATCCAATCTCATCATCCGTTATTCTGTGTTCCTGTAATCAATTACACTGCCTAATCAAATGCCTGTTCGAACAACCAGGTCTTCACTTTCCTCCGAAATGCCAATAAGGAGGGGGCCGATCTGATATCTGTAGGAAGGGCGTTCCACAGCCGAGGGGCCACCACTGAGAAGGTCCTGTCTCTCGTCCCTGCCAGGAGTGCTTGTGATGCCGACGGGACCGAGAGCAGGGCCTCCCCAGATGATCTTAACACCCTTGCTGGTTCATAGGAGGAGATGCGTTCGGAGAGGTAAGTCGGGCCAGATCCGTTTAGGGCTTTATAGGCTAACGCCAGCACTTTGAATTGTGCCCGGTAGCAAATTGGCAGCCAGTGGACCTGGCGCAACAGAGGAGTTGTATGCTCCCTGAGTGCCACTCCTCTTAGCATCCTGGCTGCCGAGTGTTGGACCAATTGAAGCTTCCGAGCAGTCTTCAAAGGCAGCCCCACATAGAGAGCGTTGCAGTAGTCTATACAGGATGTAACCAGAGTGTGGACCACCATGGCCAAGTCAGGCTTCCCAAGGTACGGGCACAGCTGGCGCACAAGTTTTAACTGTGCGAATGCTCCCCTGGTCACTGCTGAAACCTGGGGTTCCAGGCTCAGTGACGAGTCCAAGATCACATCCAAGCTGCAAACCTGTGTCTTCAGGGGGAGTGCGACCCCATCCAACACAGGCTGTAACCCTATGCTCTGTTTGGCCTTGCGACTGACCAGGAGTACCTCTGTCTTGTCTGGATTCAGTTTCAATTTGTTCGCCCTCATCCAGACGGTTACAGCAGCCAGGCACCGGTTCAGGTCCTCAACAGGTCTGGACCAAACTTGACACAAATACTCCATATGCTCAAATATGAACACAGATGGAGTTTGGGGGAAATAGTTTGGGAGTTGTAGTTGCTGGGATTTATAGTTCACCTATAATCAAAGAGTGTTCTGAACCCCACCAGTGACAAAATTGGGGCTAATTTCCCACACAGAAACCCCATGACCAACAGAAAATACTCAAGGCCACCCAGTCCAACTCCCTTCACCAGGGCAAGAAAACGTAATCAAAGCCCTCCTGACAAAGAGCCATCCAGCCATACATATAGATAGATACTATATCTCTTTCACACAGAAAGATATAGTATCATAGATTTGAAAGGGACCCCAGAAGAAGGACAATTATATGCTGCATGTTCCAGAGTAGGCAAACCAGACACTCTCCACATCAACACTGACAAAGAAACAGCAAGAAATACTGTTTATCCAGAAGCATTAAGAAAATACATATATTAGAAACCAACACTTTCTCATTATTTTATTTTCCAGATCAACAGACTGGGCCACAGCAACACCTGGCAGGGGATAGCTGGTTAACTTTAAAATACAATAAAAACAAGAACAGACATAGTCCTGAGTTATTCACCCATCGAAAGCTTGTCGGAAGAGAAAGGTTTTACAGTCTTTCCGAAAAACAAGTAGGTCTCGGATGGATCAGGTTTCAACTGGCAAGGCATTCCATAAATAAGGAGCCACGATCGAGAAGGTCCTCTGCCTAGTCGAGGACAGATGATGTCCGGATGTTGGGGTCTTCAAGCAAATATTGGTCTTCGGACCGAAGTAATCTCTGGGGTTGGTAGGGGGATAAGCGGGCCCTCAGGTACGCTGGCCTCAGAACATATAAGGCCTTAAAGGTGAGTACCAGCACCTTGAAAGTGATCCGGTACTCAATCGGAAGCCAGTGCAGCTGTTGGAGAATTGGGGTGATACGACACCTCGCCGTCACCCTGGCGAGAAGACGGGCTGCCGCATTTTTGCAGCTTCAGTTTCCGGATCACTGACAAAGGAAGGCCAGTGTAGAGGGCGTTACAGTAGTCAAGCCTTGAGATGACCATCACCTGGATCACCGTAGCCAGGTCGTTCCTAGATAGGAAGGGAGCCAGTCGCCTAGCCTGACGCAGATGGAAAAACAGCAGTGACCTGGGCCTCCATTGTGAGCAGCAGGTCCAATAAGACACCAAGACTTTTTACAGAAGGTGACGGACATAGTGTCTCGCCATCCAGAGTAGGCAGATGGGCCTCCCTCCCACCCGGATGGCTCAGCCAAAGGATCTCCGTCTTCGCTGGGTTCACCCTCAACCTGCTGGCACGCAACCATCCAGTCACGGCCTCAAGGCACTGATGGAAATTTTCGGGTACAGAGTCCGGCCGGCCCTCCATCCTCAGAATGAGCTGAGTGTCATCAGCATACTTCATCATCATCATCATCATTATCATCATCATCATTTAATAACGTATTAATCACCCTCCATCCGAGAATGCTCTAGGCGATTTACAGCTAAATTACAAAAGATAAAATACATACATACAAAAATTAAAAATCAACAGAGATTGAATGCTCTTGTGAAAAGCCAGGTCTTGGGTGCGAGAGTAAAAGGCCCTCAGTCCCACATGGCTCTCATGTAGGGCGGCAAGGAATCCCATAATAAGGCCGGGGCAGAAATAGAGAAAGCCCACCTGCGCCTGGTCCTTTCCAAGGGCACTTCTCTAGGACCCGGTATATGGAGTAAGTCACGTTGGGCTGGTCGTTGCGCCCTCCGATGATGGGAGAAGGAGAGGCGGTCCCTAAGGTACGATGGACCCTGGCCGTAAAGAGTTTTAAAGGTCAGAACTAGCATCTTATACAGGCCATGGGACTCAGTTGGAAGCCAATGTCAATGTTGCAGCACTGGTGTTCTATGGCATTATTTCATGGGCGTTCCTGTGAGTAACCTGGCTGCCGGGTTCTGAACAATACGGAGCTTTCGGGTTGTAGACATCGGAAGGCCCACATACAGGGCGTTGCAATAGTCCAGCCTAGATGTGACCGTGGCATGGATGACTGTTGCCAGAGCATTGTCGAAGGCTTTCATGGCTGGAATCACTAGGTTCTTGTGGGTTTTTTCGGGCTATAGAGCCATGTTCTAGAGGCATTTCTCCTGACGTTTCGCCTGCATCTATGGCAAACATCCTCAGAGGTGTGAGGTCTGTTGGAAGTAGGAAAAATGGGTTTATATATCTGTGGAATGGCTGGGGTGGGGCAAGGAGCTCTTCCCTGCTGCAGTTAGGTGTGAATGTTTAGCTGATCACCTTCATTAGCATTTGAAGGCCTGCCTGAGCCTGGGAAAATCTCTTGCTGGGAGGTGTTAATCTGTGCCTGTTTGTTTCCTCTCTGTTGTTTTGCTGTTGTAATTTTAGAGTTTTTTAATACTGGTAGCCAGATTTTGTTCATTTTCATGGTCTCTTCCTTTCTGTTGAAATTGTCCACATGCTTGTGGATTTCAATGGCTTCTCTGTGTAGTCTGACATGGTGGTTGTTGGAGTGGTCCAGCATTTCTGTGTTCTCAAATAATATGCTGTGTCCAGGCTGGTTCATCAGGTGCTCTGCTATGGCTGACTTCTCTGTTTGAAGTAGTCTGCAGTGCCTTTCATGTTCCTTGATTCTTGTCTGGGCGCTGCGTTTGGTGGTCCCTATGTAGACTTGTCCACAGCTGCATGGGATACGGTAGACTCCTGCAGAGGTGAGAGGATCCCTCTTGTCCTTTGCTGAACGTCGCATTTGTTGGATTTTCTTGGTGGGTTTGTAGATTGTTTGTATGTTGTGTTTCCTCATCAGCTTCCCTTTGCGGTCAGTGGTTCCCTTGATAAATTATAACAGCTAAACAACAGAGGGGAAAAAACCAGGCACAGATTAACACCTCCCAGCAACAGATTTTCCCAGGCTCAGGCAGGCCTTCAAATGCTAATGAAGGTGATCAGCTGAAACATTCACACCTAACTGCAGCAGGGAAGAGCTCCTTCCCCACCCCAGCCATTCCACAGATATATAAACCCATTGTCCTAATTCCAACAGACCTCACTACCTCTGAGGATGCTTGCCATAGATGCAGGCGAAACGTCAGGAGAAATGCCTCTAGAACATGGCTCTATAGCCCGAAAAAACCCACAAGGACCTAGTGATTCCAGCCATGAAAGCCTTCGACAATAGGTAGGGTGCCAGTTGCCTTGCTTGTCGTAGATGGAAAAAGGCCTGTTTGCTGGCAGCAGCGACCTGAGCTTCCATTGTCATGGGGTGTCTGCGCCCTACACCACTGGAGAAATTACACTGCTTAGCCGGTATTGCACCACCTGACATCTGCCGGGAAGTAGCAGCCAATAGTGAAAGGACCAAGGCAGTGACATCTCCAGCTCATCCCTTGTTTGGGTATCAGCCAGCATCAACGACTTAAATCAAGAAATAGTTTTCTAAAATCTACAGAGACACTCGCTGGAACACCCCAGCAAGCGAGAGTCCAAAAGTGGCAGGCTCAAACCCAGCACCTCAATCCATGGGTGATACCAGATTAGAGACTTCCCCCTGGCCACACAGAAGACGGGGCGACTTGGAAAGCGCTGAACAGACTGCGCTCTGGCACCACGAGATGCAGAGCCAACCTTAGGAAATGGGGCCACAAAGTGGAATCCACGACATGCGAGTGCAGAGAAGAGCAAACCACTGACCACCTGCTGCAATGCACCCTGAGCCCTGCCACATGCACAATGGAGGACCTTCTTGCAGCAACACCAGAGGCACTCCAAGGGGCCAGATACTGGTCAAAGGACATTTAATCAACTACCAAGCTTGCAAACTCTGTTTTGTCTGTTTGTTAAAAAATTGTTACAAATGTCTGGTTGCTACTGACACAATAAATAAATAAATAAATAAATAGTCAAAAATTCACAATCAGAGAAATAGACATTTAAAAAAAATAGGTCAGGGCCAGTTTATTTATTTATTTCGGCCCACCAAGGGCACTTATCCAGGCTGGCCGGAAGTGGCCCACGGGCCGTAATTTGGGGACCGCGTGGGGCTGCTCCTCCCTTGGCAGGCTCACGCTGCCCATCGGGCCCAATGGGCAGCGTGAGCCAGCCAAGGGAGGCTGCCCCGGCGCTCCATGCAGTCATGCCGGCCACATGACCTTGGAGGTGTCTACGGACAACGCCGGCTCTTCGACTTAGAAATGCAGATGAGCACCACACCCCAGAGTCAGACACGACTGGACTTCAAACAGTGCCCCTCCCTTGGCTGGCTCACACTGCCCATCGGGCCTGACGGATAGCGTGAGCCAGCCAAGGGCAGCTACTCCGCGTGGCCTACTCATGTGTAAAGCACCTTGTGAGGTGCTTTACGCGTGAGTAGGCCGCGGGGCTGCCTCCCTTGGCTGGCTCACGCTGCCCATCGGGCCTGACGGATAGCGTGAGCCTGGCAAGGGAAGAGCACACATGGCCTACTCATGGGTAAAGCACCTCATGAGGTGGTTTACGTGTGAGTAGGCTGCATGGGGCTGCTTCTCCCTTGGCTGGCTCATGCTATCCGTCAGGCCCGATGGGCAGTGTGAGCCAGCCAAGGGAGGGGCACTGTGTGGGGGGGCGCTCCTCCTCCGTGGGCCGGATCAGTGCCCTTGGTGGGCCGGAAGTGGCCCACGGGCCATAGTTTGAGGACCCTGGTTTAGGGCTTTGGAGGTGAGCACCTGCACATTGAATTGGGACCGGTAAATGAATGGCAGCCAATGGAGCTCCTTTAACAGGAGAGAGTTGGGATTTAGGACTAAAGTCAAGAGCAAGAACCTGCCTTCCCAAAGACATTGTTTTTCCCCATTTTGTGTTGGGTGCAACCATGCAATCAATTCTTTGTAGCGCCGGCAAAAGTTTCACAACAGGGAAAACGAATCGTAAGATCTCCTGGATATCTTTTCACCCGCCCAATGACAACGAAAGAGAATCAGAGGCTGAAATGATGCATCTGGAGTGCCAAAGGTAAGGCAGCCAGGCCCTTCTGGGGTCTGTTTCATCCAAGCCTTCCCTTCCAATTTCTCCGTGTCTCTTTTGCAGCGGGCCCTATAGCGAGTCTGTCTGAAGCCTTCTCCTCCTTCCGTGAGAGGCCCGTCCGGATGGAGACGCATGACACAAGTAATCCACTTATCTCCCTTCCCCATCACCAATAAAAGTGACAGCCTTCCTAATTAGGCCGCTAATAAAGCCGCCGCCACAACCGGGATCTGAAGGAAAGGGATGGCATTGACCCACCGCAAGAGAAGCAGGTGCCGCCTGCAGGCAGCTCCCATATTGCTTTATCTCCGGTGCCGTTGTAGCGAGAGAGCGCACCCATGCCGTATATTCAAATGCAAGGAGCATGTTTTTCCCTTCCATGCTTAGATCAAGAACAAAAAAAGAGGGGTATGGGGGGGGGGTGGAAACCCTTCTACTCATCTGACAATTTTCCGCCCCCCTCCCCGGCTTCAACATTCAAAGCAAAGAGTCGTTTCTTGAACACGGCGCGCGCGGCACTCTGTTTTATAATATCACTTAAAGCTATCGCTTTGAATCTCAGACGGCTCTTTGTTAAGCAGGAGAATCAAAAATTCTTCAGAAGGAAATGCTCAGGTTTACACACACACACATAGAGGCCCATACACACACAGAGACATACGCATCTTTCCAACCCTTCCTCCCTGCCCTGCCACTTCCAAGCAAGAAATAAAAATAAAATAAAGCCATGCGGTGCTCGTGTTTGCAGGAGGGGAGGCCTCCTTAAGCAATTATTAGTGCTGAGCACTTGACATTCTCTCCCGTTGTCAACAACCGGGGTGGAAACAAAGCCAAAGAGAAAAATGAGACAGGAAAACAGGAGGACTCTTAGCAAAATTAACAAGCGGCCCAGCAAATTAGGAGAAATACGATGCAAGGTGAGGATATTGTTCCTGGTATTGTTTACCAAAAGTTGTCTAAGCGGGGGGGAAAAGGGGTTTTTGTTAATGCCCAAATTGCTGCCCTTTGTGAGATCCCCCATCTATCTCCATCTCTACAACCAATGCAAGGATCTCTATCTAGCCCAATGTTTCTCAACCTGGGGGTCGGGATCCCTGGAGGGGTTGCGACCCTCAAGGCAGCGCAGAGCATTGTGTCCTCCATCTCTGAAGCCAAGAAAGAACAGTGGATCAAGCTGATCACAGAGGTCGACATGGGCAGGAGCAGCCAGAAGGCGTGGAGGCTGCTGAAGACGGTTGAGCAACGACCCCTCACAAACTAATACCCATGCCAACATAAAGGCAGATCAGATAGCACACCAACTCTTGAAGAATGGGAAACCCAACTTTGCCACCAAAGTAGGAAAGAAACCAATAGCCAGACAACCAGAGATTGAGAACAACAACCTTCATGAACCCTTTACATCTACTGAATTGGACATGGCTCTCAATAAATGTAAGAATGGCAAAGCAGCTGGCTTGGATGATCTACGGATGGAACACATCAAGAACTTTGGCCCAAAAGCAAGGCGCTGGCTGCTGGAGCTGATGAACAACTGCACTGCATCCTGTCAGATCCCCAAAATCTGGAGGAAAGCAAGAGTCATCGCCATCTTGAAGCCAAGCAAAGACTTTAATGACCCAAAAATATCAAAGATGGGACCTTCTTAATGTCATCAAGTTTACACCACAACCTTCTAATATGAGAACCTTCTTCCATCTCACCTCCATGGCATAAAATGTGGGATTTTCTAAATGTCATCAATTTTTCACACCACGACCAATGTGAGGAGCTTCCTTCATCCCACCACCATGATATCAAAGTTGGGACCTTCTCAATGTCACCAACTTTTGCACCACAACCTTCTAATGCAGTGGTTCTCAGCCTGTGCATCCCCAGATGTTTTGGCCTTCAACTCCTAGAAATCCTAACAGCTGGTAAACTGTTAGGGATTTCTGGGATTTGTAGGCCAAAACATCTGAGGACCCCCAGGTTGAGAACTATTGTTCTCATGTGGGGATCTTCTTCCATCCCACCACCATTATATCAAAGATGGGACCTTCTCAATGGCATCAACTTCTGCACCACAACCTTCTAATGTGAGGACCTTCTTCCATCTCACCTCCATGACATCAAATGTGGGACCTTTTAAGTGTCACCAATTTTTCATACCATGACCATCCAATGTAAGGAGCTTCCTTCATCCCACCACCATCATATCAAAGATGGGGCCTTCTCAATGTCACCACCTTTTTGCAACAAAACCATCCAATGTGAGGACCTTCTTCCATCCCACTTCTATGACATCAAAGGCATGATCGTCTAAATGTCATCGGCTGTTCACATCACGTCCATCCAATGAGAGGACCTTCCTTCATCTAACCTTTATGACATCCAAAATGAGATCTTTTGAATGTCAACAACTTTTTGAACCAAAACTATCTGATGTAGGAAACTTTCTTCATCTCAGAACTACAACATCAAAGGTAGGGCCTTCCAAATGCCACCAATGTTTTGCACTGCAACTATCCAATGTAAGAACCTTCTTCCATCTCTCCTCTGTGACATCAAAGATGGGGCCTTCTAAACAACATGAACTTTTTGCACCACAAACTAATGAGAGGACCTTCTTCCAACCCACCACCGTGTAATTAAAAGTGGTGCCTTCTAAATGTATATATGGCAAGGATTTTGTCATCTAATCTCACCCTTTGTTGGGGTTCAGCCTCCGTGTGAACCTGACCCTCAGTGTCCATGTGAACCTGACCCTCAGCCTCCGTGTGAACTTGACCCTGATTCTTTGATTGCATTTCCTGATGCAACTGAACAGGCTACTGAACATGTATTTTCCCCTGATGGAAACTGTTGATTCTGAGGGCAGTGGCTGGGAAAGTGAAACTAAACATCCTGATGAGGATGTTTCAGAGTCAAGCGGTGATAACTCTCCAGAGGAGTTAGCACCTGCCTTTTTTAATGAGGATAGAAGATGGCAGATTTGGGAAAACAGGAGTGAATCACAGAGTCTGCGAAGGTCAAGTAGATTAAAGGAAAAGGAGGCTTCCAAGCCTGGAGGCGTGTCCTGAAACAGTTTCTTTAGTTTAAAGTGTCTCCCCACGGGCTGTCTTGTTAGATCAAGCATCGTTTAGACTGAGGCATTACCTTGGCTGAGTTCCCGTTTCCCATGGCCTGCATTCCCAGAGGCTTCTAGTTTCCAAGTAAGGTTAGTGAGATACTAACAGGTTCCAAGTTTTTATAGTGTTGCTTTTGAAATTTTGTTCTAGTTCAGAGATATTCCTGACTGCTGAGTTTTACTGTGGCTTTTTGACTTTGCATTTTCCTCTATTTTGTAACCATTTTTTCATCAATAAAAAAGGATTGTTTTTCCCACAGTCAAGTATGGTGGATTTAATCTTATGGTCTTGTTTCCTGATCTGGGTTGCAACACCCTTTTAGACCACCATCCTTGAATATCTGCTGCCACAATGGAGACAGACCATGAGTCTGAATTCATGCTTTCCAATAAACCTACAGAGAAAATAGCTCAGAAAGTTCCATTGGAGGATTCATAAATGTAGAGAAAGAGTATTTTAGTCTAATTCATAAATCGTCAAATCTTGCAAAGCTAGAGGGTCCATAGTTTTTCCAGATGGAGCCGTATGTTCTAGAAACTCACTCCCTTTTTAGAAACCAGACTTGACATCAGTTTCTACCTGATGTTTATGAAACACGAAGCTGCTCCAATAGGCAAACCCTTCTTTCCACTTCCTGAGCACAGAATCAGGGAAAATATGTGGATACGTCTTCTTTTTTTCCAGCTCATCTTCATGCCGCAACATAAATTGCTCTAATATTGAGAGCGGAGCAGCGATTCCAGCTCTCTCTGCCATTGATCTGCTGGCATCTGCTGCCTCAGCACTGCTAAGCTGGTGTAAACCAGCAATAAACTTGAAATCAAACTCTTAACCCTTAATGAAGTGAAATAATGTGATTTGCTGAAAATGGTTGGCTTTGGGCTATTATTATTTTATTTTATTTTTTCACAGAACCAGCAGGAGGAGACAGCCCGCTGCAACTATTAAAAACACACGCCTTGCTGGTGTCATTCATGCATATGTATGATGGGTCTTTCTGTTCTCATCTTTGGATGATCTGGAAGAGAAAGGCATTGCCGGCAGGCCTGATCCAGTGGCTCCTCTGTGCATCGGATGATTCAGAAGACTGCAATGCTTCTTGCTTAATTCTGCATTCAGGGGCGGCTCATCCATTACACGAAGTAAGCGATCGCAGAACACTTTTTTTTGCCAGGGGTGCAGAGGCGCATCTGTAAATGCCCCTTGACCGCCACTTGAGGAGCGCCCCCTCAGCTCACAACAGCCCTAGCAGTCCGGGGGGAGCCTCGGCTTTCTTGCCTCGCTGCCGGGTGATCCTCTTCCCAAAGGGGCCGGGCCCTTGAGCCTCGCCTAGCCCCTCTCGTTCCTGCTCCACCCGGCCACCGGGTGCGCGAGCAGAGCCGGCGCTCAATCGTTCTCCACATTCGATCCCTTCCCCATGACCGGCTCCCTTTCCCGATCCCCTGGTGCTCCACCCGCCTCCTCTCCTCTCCCCAATCCACGGGTGGGCCGTGGGGCGAAGCCGCCATGCCTGGCCCGCTTTGGGTCCGGAGGCATGTCTGAAGACCCCAGCGTGCACACCAAAAGTCGCCTCTTCTCCTGACTTTCTCTTCAGCCATTGGGACCAAGAGAGAGAGAGAGAGAGAGAGAGAGAGAGCCCCTCCGGCTGGAGGTATCTCCCACCTCCGCTCCCTCCTTTGTTTTTGTGCCTACCTTCAGGAAAGGTGGGCATCTCCACCTCTGTCTCTCTCTCTCTCTCTCTCTCTCTCTCTCGGTCCCAATGGCTGAGGAGAAAGTCAGGAGAAGAGGTGACTTTTGGTGCACACGCCGGGGTCTTCAGGCACGCCTCCGGACCCAAAGCGGGCCAGGCAAGGGAGCAAGTGCGGCAAGTGTAGTTACTGGGATGTATAGTTCACCTACAATCAAAGAGCATTCTGAACTCCACCAATGATGGAATTGAACCAAATATGGCACACAGAACTCCCACGACAAACAGAAAATATATATCAATGATTGGTTGGGGGGGGGCAAAATACTGTTTGCTTACCATTGAAAATTACCTAGGGCCGCCTCTGTCTGCATTGTATTTGTTTCAATTTCTGAATGATGGTTCTGTTGTCCCAGACTATTTTCTGGCCATTGGTTTCACTGCAAAAGCAATTCAACTGGTATTTCCAACTAGAGTTGAACTACTGAATAATTGGGATCCAGATGTGTTGACTACCACAGCCCGAATTCTATTGGTATTTCCAACTATTGTCGACCCATTGAATTAATGGCATCCAAATCAGTGTCAGTTCACTGTGGCTTGATTCTACTCGTCCTTCCAACTAGATTTGATCCATTGAATCAATGGGATACAGAAACATATTGGCTCACCATGGCCTGAATTCTCCTGGTCCTTCCAACTAGAGTTGACCCATCAATGAGATTCAGATCAGGGTTGACTCACCATGGCCTGAATTCTACTGGCTCTTCCAAGTAGAGTTGACCCATCAATGAGATTCAGATCAGTGTTGACTCACCATGGCCTGAATTCTACTGGCTCTTCCAACTAGAGTTGACCCATCAATGAGATTCAGATCAGTGTTGACTCACCATGGCCTGAATTCTACTGGCTCTTCCAAGTAGAGTTGACCCATCAATGAGATTCAGATCAGTGTTGACTCACCATGGCCTGAATTCTACTGGCTCTTCCAACTAGAGTTGACCCATCAATGAGATTCAGATCAGTGTTGACTCACCATGGCCTGAATTCTACTGGCTCTTCCAACTAGAGTTGACCCATCAATGAGATTCAGATCAATGTTGACTCACCATGGGCTGAATTCTACTGGCTCTTCCAAGTAGAGTTGACCCATCAATGAGATTCAGATCAGTGTTGACTCACCATGGCCTGAATTCTCCTGGTCCTTCCAAGTAGAGTTGACCCATCAGTGAGATTCAGATCAGTGTTGACTCACCATGGCCTGAATTCTACTGGCTCTTCCAACTAGAGTTGACCCATCAATGAGATTCAGATCAATGTTGACTCACCATGGGCTGAATTCTACTGGCTCTTCCAAGTAGAGTTGACCCATCAGTGAGATTCAGATCAGTGTTGACTCACCATGGCCTGAATTCTCCTGGTCCTTCCAAGTAGAGTTGACCCATCAATGAGATTCAGATCAATGTTGACTCACCATGGGCTGAATTCTACTGGCTCTTCCAAGTAGAGTTGACCCATCAATGAGATTCAGATCAGTGTTGACTCACCATGGCCTGAATTCTCCTGGTCCTTCCAACTAGAGTTGACCCATCAGTGAGATTCAGATCACTGTTGACTCACCATGGCCTGAATTCTACTGGCTCTTCCAACTAGAGTTGACCCATCAATGAGATTCAGATCAGTGTTGACTCACCATGGCCTGAATTCTACTGGCTCTTCCAACTAGAGTTGACCCATCAATGAGATTCAGATCAGTGTTGACTCACCATGGCCTGAATTCTACTGGCTCTTCCAACTAGAGTTGACCCATCAATGAGATTCAGATCAATGTTGACTCACCATGGGCTGAATTCTACTGGCTCTTCCAAGTAGAGTTGACCCATCAATGAGATTCAGATCAGTGTTGACTCACCATGGCCTGAATTCTACTGGCTCTTCCAACTAGAGTTGACCCATTGAATCAATGAGATTCAGATCAGTGTTGACTCACCATGGGCTGAATTCTACTGGCTTTTCCAACTAGAGTTGACCCATCAATGAGATTCAGATCAGTGTTGACTCACCATGGCCTGAATTCTCCTGGTCCTTCCAAGTAGAGTTGACCCATCAGTGAGATTCAGATCACTGTTGACTCACCATGGCCTGAATTCTCCTGGTCCTTCCAACTAGAGTTGACCCATCAATGGGATTCAGATCAGGGTTGACTCACCATGGCCTGAATTTTACTGGCTCTTCCAACTCTATTCTGTCTTGGTCAGACCACATTACCTGGAATCACACTGTGTCCAATTCTTGGCACTACAATTAAAGGGAGATGTTGACTCTAAGCTGGAATGTGTCCAGAGTTAACCCATTGAATCAATGTGATACAGAAACATATTGACTCACCATGGCATGAGTCAAGTAGACTTGACCCACTGAATCAATGTCATTCCAATAGCGTTTACTCATCATGTGCTGCAGTCTATGGGTACTTCCAACTAGAGGGCTACTCAAAGGATCAAGGGTCTGGAGAACAAGCCCTATGAGGAGCGGCTTAAAGAGCTGGGCATGTTTAGCATGAAGAAAAGGCTGAGAGGAGACATGATAGCCATGTATAAATATGTGAGAAGTCATAGGGAGGAGGGAGCAAGCTTGTTTTCTACTGCCCTGGAGACTAGGGCATGGAACAATAGCTTCAAACTAAAGGAAAGGAGATTACTGAACATTGGAAGAACTTCCTGACTGTGAGAGCTGTTCAGCTTTGGAACTCTCTCCCCTGGAGTGTGGTGGAGGCTCCTTCTCTGGAGGGTTTTAAGCAGAGGCTGGATGGCCATCTGTCAGGGATGCTTTGAATGCAGTTTTCCTTCTTCTTGGCAGGATGGGGTTGGACTGGATGGCCCACGAGGTCTCTTCCAACTCTAGGGTTCTATGATTCTATCGAGTTGACCCTTTAAATCAATGATATACAGAAACGTATTGACTCACCATGACCTGAATTCTACTGGTCCTTCCAACTAGACTTGACCCATTGAATCAATGATATACAGAAATGTATTGGCTCACCATGGCCTGAATTCTACTACATGACTCATCATGGCCTACATTATACTGGTATTTTCAAAAAGAGTTGACCCATTGAATCAATGTCATTCAGATAAGTGTTGACTCACCATGGCCTGAATTCTACTGGTTTTTCCAACTAGACTTGACCCATTGAATCAATGTCATTCAGATGGCCTGAATTCTAGTAATACATCCAACTAGACTTGACCCATTGAATCAATGATATACAGAAACGTGTTGACTCACCATGGCCTGAATTCTACTGGTCTTTCCAACTAGAGTTGACCCATTGAATCAATGTCATTCAGATGGCCTGATTCTACTAGTACTTCCAACTAGACTTGATCCTTTGAATCAATGTTATACAGAAACATATTGACTCACCATGGCCTGAATTCTATTGGTCCTTCCAACTAGAGTTGATACATTGAATCCATGATATACAGAAACTGTGGCCTGAATTCTACTGGTCTTTCCAACTAGACTTAATCCATTGAATCAACGTCATTCAGATAAGTATTGATTCACTATGGCCTACATTATAATACTGGTATTTTCAACTAGTTGACCCATTGAATCAATGTCATTCTGATAAGTATTGACTCACCATGGCCTGAATTCTACTGGTCTTTCCAACTAGACTTGACCCATTGAATCAATGTCATTCAGATAAGTATCGATTCACTATGGCCTACATTATACTGGTATTTTCAACTAGAGTTGATCCATTGAATCAATATCATTCAGATAAGTGTTGACCCACCATGGATTGAATTCTACTGGTCTTTCGAACTAGAATTGACCCATGAAATCAATGTCATTCAGATAAGTGTAGACTCACCGTGGCCTACATTATACTGGTATTTTCAACTAGAGTTGATCCATTGAATCAATGTCATTCCGATAAGTGTTGACTCACCATGGCCTAAATTCTACTGGTCTTTCCAACTAGACTTGACCCACTAAATCAATGTCATTCAGATAAGTGTAGACTCACCGTGGCCTACATTATACTGGTATTTTCAACTAGGGTTGATCCATTGAATCAATGTAATTCAGATAAGTGTTGACCCACCATGGCCTAAATTCTACTGGTCTTTCCAACTAGACTTGACCCATTGAATCAATGTCATTCCGATAAGTGTTGACACACTGTGACCTGTATTGTACTGGTCTTTCCAAGTCTGATAAAACTTGACCCACTGAATCAATGTCATTCTGATAAGTGTTGAGTCACCATGGCCTGAATTCTACTGGCCTTTCCAACTAGACTTGACCCATTGAATCAATGTCATGCAGATAAGTATTGACTCATCATGTCCTGCATTCGATGGGTACTTCCAACTAGGCTTGACCCATTGAATCAATGTCATTCCGATAAGTGTTGAGTCACCATGGCCTGAATTGTACTGGTCTTTCCAACTCGACTTGACCCATTGAATCAATGTCATTCAGATAAGTGTTGACTCATCATGTCCTGCATTCTATGGGTGCCTCCAACCAGGCTTGACCCATTGAATCAATGTCATTCAGATAAGTATTGACTCATCATGTCCTGCATTCGATGGGTACTTCCAACTAGGCTTGACCCATTGAATCAATGTCATTCCGATAAGTGTTGAGTCACCATGGCCTGAATTGTACTGGTCTTTCCAACTTGACTTGACCCATTGAATCAATGTCATTCCGATAAATGTTTATTCATTGTGTCCTGCATTCTATGGGTACTTCCAAGTAGGCTTGACCCATTGAATCAATATCATTGAGATAAGTGTTTACTCATCGTGTCCTGCATTCTATGGGTACTTCCAACTAGGCTTGACCCATTGAATCAATATCATTGAGATAAGTGTTTACTCATCGTGTCCTGCATTCTATGGGTACTTCCAACTAGACTTGACCCATTGAATCAATATCATTCCGATAAGTGTTTACTCGTCGTGTCCTGCATTCTATGGGTACTTCCAACTAGGCTTGACCCATTGAATCAATGTCATTCAGATAAGTGTTGACTCATCATGTCCTGCATTCTATGGATACTTCCAACTAGACTTGACTCATTGACTCAATGAGATCCAGGAAAGTATCAATTCACTATGGCCTTTATTCCATTGATACGCCCAACTAGATTTGACCCCTTCGGTCAATGGGATGTTGGTTGGTCTACTGTTCAACAATTTCCTATTGGAACTACTCTGGTTTGATTACTGATCAGAACCAGGGCCATGCTTATTGTATGACTTAATTAAAGTTTGAATGTCTCACCATTTCCTTATGGTGGTGGATTCAATGAAGCCAAACTCTAGTCCTGACCTTGGAGGTCATCCTATAGGTTCGAAGGCACAGGGCCTGGAAGTCCAGAAGAGAAGGGAGACCCCCGCCCGGCGAACATTACTGTGAGTAAACAGAAGAAAAATGCTAGCCTTAGCACATTCCATGAAGCATTTGCGCATGCAACCATTAAGTTATCTCCTTGGTTATTTATTTCTCCGGCTTGTTATTAGCTGTGTGGAGAATATTATTCTAATTATGTCAGCCCAATCAGCAGTATTGCATGTCCAGCCTCATTTGCATTAGCGGGAGCTTTGTCTTTCACACTGTGATACTAATTCAATGAGACATCAAACATTTAAATCGACCCGGGATGCCGAGGTGAGGCCGTTTCGCCCTTCCACTCTATTAGCGCCGGAGCGTAATTGTGTTTGTCACTCCCCGCGTGACTAATAGTATCGGGGTGACTATCGGAGCACAAATGAGCAATGCATTCATATATTATTTTGTTCTATAATATCAATATGTGTTTATTCAGCGGCTGGGAGAGCCAAGTTGAAACGTTCACGTTCCGACCCGGACGATCACCACTTGCTCAGGCAATTACGTTTACGGCGATGGAGCCCGGACTCCTAAGTGAGAAAAATGGGAGGAGGAGAGAAGGTCCATTGACTCTGGGATGGAGTTCATCTTGAAACACAGCCGAAAGACCGGAAAGCATTGGACTGAATCTTGTTGGGACTCGAATTGATAGGTAAATGGCATCAGTTCAATGGGTCTATTCCACCCGTGAGATCTAATCTGATCTCTTTTTTCGATAGAGTTACAAGCTGGGTAGATGCAGGGAATGCCGTGGATGTGGTCTACCTGGATTTCAGTAAGGCCTTCTTTGACAAGGTCCCCCATGACCTTCTGGCAAAGAAACTAGTCCAATGTGGGCGAGGCAAAACTACGGTGAGGTGGATCTGTAATTGGTTAAATGGACGAACAATCTGATCTCTTTTTTCGATAGAGTTACAAGCTGGGTAGATGCGGGGAATGCCGTGGATGTAGCGTACCTGGATTTCAGTAAGGCCTTCGACAAGGTCCCCCATGACCTTCTGGCAAGGAAACTAGTCCAATGTGGGTGAGGCAAAACTACGGTGAGGTGGATCTGGAATTGGTTAAATGGACGAACCCAGAGGGTGCTCACCAATGCTTCCTCTTCATCCTGGAAAGAAGTGACAAGTGGAGTGCCGCAGGGTTCCGTCCTGGGCCCGGTCCTGTTCAACATCTTTATTAATGACTTAGATGAAGGGTTAGAAGGCAGGATCATCAAGTTTGCAGACGACACCAAATTGGGAGGGATAGCCAATACTCCAGAGGACAGGAGCAGGATTCAAAACAATCTTGGCAAATTAGAGAGATGGGCTAAAATTAATAAAATGAAGTTCAACAGTGATAATTCAAGATACTCCACTTTGGCAGGAAAAACGAAATGCAAAGATACAAAATGGGGGACAATGCCTGGCTCGAGAGCAGTACGTGTGAAAAAGATCTTGGAGTCCTCGTGGACAACAAGTTAAACATGAGCCAACAATGTGATGTGGCGGCAAAAAAAATCCAATGGGATTTTGGCCTGCATCAATAGGAGCATAGTGTCTAGATCTAGGGAAGTCATGCTACCCCTCTATTCTGCTTTGGTTAGACCACACCTGGAATATTGTGTCCAATTCTGGGCACCACAATTCAAGAGAGATATTGACAAGCTGGAATGTGTCCAGAGGAGGGCGACTCAAATGATCAAGGGTCTGGAGAACAAGCCCTATGAGGAGCATCTTAAGGAGCTGGGCATGTTTAGCCTGAAGAAGAGAAGGCTGAGAGGAGATATGATAGCCATGTATAAATATGTGAGAGGAAGCCACAGGGAGGAGGGAGCAAGCTTGTTTTCTGCTTCCCTGGAGACTAGGACGCAAGGGAACAATGGCTTCAAACTACAAGAGAGGAGATTCCATCTGAACATGAGGAAGAACTTCCTGACTGTGAGAGCCGTTCAGCAGTGGAACTCTCTGCCCCGGAGTGTGGTGGAGGCTCCTTCTTTGGAAGCTTTTAAACAGAGCTGGATGGCCATCTGTCAGGGGTGATTTGAATGCAATATTCCTGCTTCTTGGCAGAAGGGTTGGACTGGATGGCCCATGAGGTCTCTTCCAACTCTTTGATTCTATGATTCTATGATTCTATGATTCTATGATAGGTAAATGGCATCAGTTCAATGGGTCTATTCCACCCATGAGATCTTGCTCATGCCACAGAGAGGCTTAGGAAGCCAACACATCCACACCTTTTCAGCATCTGGCATCAGAGAAAGCAACTGGGACATTGAAAAAGCCATTCAAAAACTGGGATGATAGAGAATGAATTGGGATCGATCCTGCCAAATATGAACAGTCGGGAGACATGAACAAAATGGTCCTTGTAGTCCCATCAATCCCTATAACTTCAATTGTTCAGTACTCAGGAAACACCATTAGTCAAGGAGTCTTCTCTAGTTAAGGCCAATCTAATTATAGAAAGAGGACACAGAGGAAGAGAAGAGAAGGAAGAGAAGAACCAGAAAGAAAAGGAGGAGTAGGAAAAAGGAGAGGAGGAGGGGGAGGAGGAGGAGAGAAAGGGGAGGAGGAGGAGCAGAAGAAGAAAAGGAGGAGAGAAAGAAGGAAAGGAGGAGGAGGAGGAGGAGGAAGAAGAAGAGAGGAAAAGGAGGAAGAGGAAGAAAAGAGGAAGAAGAAGAAGGAGAGGAGGAGGAACTGAAGAAGAGGGAATGAAGAAGATGAGGGGGAGGAAGAAGAGATGAAGAAGAGGAAGAAGGAGGTGGAGAGGAGGAGGGGGTAGAGGAGTGGAAGAAGAGGAGGAGGAAGAAGAAGAATAGGAGAGGAAGGAGAGGAGGAAGGAGAGGATGACGAGGAGGAAGAAGAAGAGAAGCAGAAGAAGGGGATAAAGAAGTGGAAAGAAGATGAATGGAAGAAGAGGAGGAGGAAGAAGAGGAGGATGAAAAGAGGAAGGAAGAGGAGAGAGGAAGAAAAGGAGAAGGAGAAAAGAGAGAGAGAGAAGAGGAAGAAGAGGAGAGGAAGAAGGGGGAGGAGGAGGAAGAGAAGAAGAAGAGAGGAAGAGGAGGAAGAGGAAGAATCAAAAAGAAGAGGAGGAGGGAGAAAATGGAGGAGAAGAAGCGGAAGAAATAGGAGGAGAAGGAGAAGAATAAGCCTCCATCTTTAGAAGAATGGTTAAACAAGTTAAATATTGACCTTTATAAGGGAAAAAGGTTGTTGTTGTTGTTGTTTTTATCATTATATCTATCCCACCTTTTCCCCCATAGATACTCAAGGTAGCTAACAATAGCATGGCACAACCTATATATATATATATATTTAAAGGCAAATACAAACATTTTTTAAAAAATAACTATTTAGGTCAAGAATACAAATATAAAATACTTTAAAAACACAATTAACTTTACATTTATATTAAGTGTATTGTTTTTTTGTTTATTGCTATTTTGTTTATTGATGTGTTGTCAGGCTTGGCCCCCAAGTCCCTTGGGGAGATGGTGGTGGGGTATAAATAAAGTTTTATTATTATTACTAGCCATCCCCTGCCACGTGTTGCTATGGCCCGCATGGGGGTTCTGTGTGGGAGGTTTGGCCCAATTCTATCATTGGTGGGGTTCAGAATGCTCTGTGATTGTAGGTGAACTATAAATCCCAGCAACTACAACTCCCAAATGTCAAGATTCTATTTTTCCCCAACCTCCACCAGTGTTCACATTTGGGCATATTGAGTATTCGTGTAGAGTTTGGTCCAGATCCATCATTGTTTGAGTCCACAGTGATCTCTGGATGTAGGTGAACTACAACTCCAAAACCAAAGGACACCCTTCCAGTATTTTCTGTTGGTCATGGGAGAACTGTGTGCCAAGTTTGGTTCAATTCCATTGGTGGGGTTCAGAATGCTCTTTGATTGTAGGTGAACTATAAATCCCAGCAACTACAACTCCCAAATGACAAAATCATTTTTTTTAGTGAAGGACATATATTGGGTTGTTAGGTGTCTTGTGTCCAAATTTGGTGTCAATTCGTCCAGTGGTTTTTGAGTTCTGTTCATCCCACAAACGAGCATTACATTTTTGTTTATATAGATTATTATTATTATTATTATTATTATTATTATTATTATTATTTAAAGCTCAGCATCCCCTTTGAGCTTTGATCTTCAGAGACCTGAAGTCTGACAACAGTGATTGTGTTTCTCCCGAAATAGTTTCCCTGAAATCTGTTTAAAAATTCATCTGTCAATAGGAACAAACTCTTAATTTCTTGCGTATAGAGTTATGCATTGTTTACATACATCGGAATGCAACGTTTGGTCTGCGTGACCAAAGGGGCATCCAAACGCACAAGTCCTGTGTGCCAGTTGGTGCCCCTTGTTCGATTGGTTAGTCAAAATGAATAGGCCAATAAGAAAATTAATTTTAGACGAATGTATGTTTACTGTAACCAAACCACAGCTACGTAGCGACAGATAAACTATCAAAGTTTTTTTTGAGCAACACACATGTACGTTAATGCCGCTAGGCGTCGCTAGGGGTCGCTGTTTTCAAAATGGCGGAATCAAGCAAAGAGAAGGCGTTTTGTGTGATGACATTTGCTAAAACAATGTCAGTAATTACGGTCCAGCGAGAATTTCAAGGGTTAGGGTTAGGGTTAGGGTTAGGGTTAGGGTTAGGGTTAGGGTTAGGGATAGGGTTAGGGTTAGGGTTAGGGTTAGGGATAGGGCTAGGGTTAGGGTAGGGATAGGGTTAGGGTTAGGGTTAGGGTTAGGGTTAGGGTTAGGGTTAGGGTTAGGGTTAGGGTTAGGGTTAGGGTTAGGGGATAGGGTTAGGGTTAGGGTTAGGGTTAGGGTTAGGGTTAGGGTTAGGGTTAGGGTTAGGGTTAGGGGTAGGGTTAGGGTTAGGGTTAGGGATAGGGTTAGGGTTAGGGTTAGGGTTAGGGTTAGGGTTAGGGATTAGGGTTAGGGTTAGGGTTAGGGATAGGGTTAGGGTTAGGGATAGGGTTAGGGTTAGGGTTAGGGTTAGGGTTAGGGTTAGGGTTAGTGTTAGGGTTAGGGATAGGGTTAGGGTTAGGGTTAGGACCTCAACGAACACCTTCCCAGACGTTGCTGCATTCGATGCCATTACGTCGGATGTGCTGCAACGGATGTGGAATGAACTGGACTATCGCTTGGACATCTGCCGTGTCACACGGGGCGCCCATATCGAACATCTCTGAAGGTGAGACAAAACTTTGATAGTTTATCTGTCGCTACGTAGCTGTAGTTTGGTTACAATAAACATACATTCGTCTAAAATTAATTTTCTTATTGGCCTATTCATTTTGACTAACCCTGTAGAATGCATCTGATACAAATGCAGCCAGGGGATTTGTGTGCAAGAGAGACACCAAGAGGACTCCAGGCATCGTGTTTGAAGAGGTGGGTTGATCTTGCCTCACATGCTGACAAGCACAAAGCCGCTGGATGATGATGGTGATGGTTCATTTATCAGCCGGGAAGTTGCGCCCGACCTCTGTGCGTCCCAGGCCTTCCGTCACCTTCACACCTGCGCAAGCTAATTGTTGGAGCCAAGAGTAAATGGAAATCAACCGGGCTGGTAATGAATGGAGGCCATTACTTGCAACCACACACGCTGTCGGTGGGCAAAGGTTTATCAAGACACACTCGCATCTTCATCATGGCGTTGGGAAGGAAAGACACTCGTGAAAATGCTTTGTCCCTATCAGTAATCAAATGGCTCTTGTACAAGTCACAAACATCCGACTTGCAAACAAGTCCTAGCAGAATGCAAAATGATCTTAGAATCATAGAATCAAAGAGTTGGAAGAGTCCTCATGGGCCATCCAGTCCAACCCCGTTCTGCCAAGAAGCAGGAATATTGCATTCAAATCACCCCTGACAGATGGCCATCCAGCCTCTGTTTAAAAGCTTCCAAAGAAGGAGCCTCCACCACACTCCGGGGCAGAGAGTTCCACTGCTGAACAGCTCTCACAGTTAGGAAGTTCTTGCTAATGTTAGATGGAATCTCCTTTCTTGTAGTTTGAAGCCATTGTTCCGCATCCCAGTCTCCAGGGCGGCAGAAAACAAGATTGCTCCCTCCTCCCTTGGACATCCTCTCACATTTTTATACATGGCTATCATATCAGCCTTCTTCAGGCTAAACATGCCCAGCTCTTTAAACCGCTCCTCACAGGACTTGTTCTCCAGACCCTTGATCATTTTAGTCCTCTCCTCTGGACACATTCCAGCTTGTCAATATCTCTCTTGAATTGTGGTGCCCAGAATTGGACACAATATTCCAGGTGTGGTCTAACCAAAGCAGAATAGAGGGGTAGCATGACTTCCTTAGATCTAGACACTATGCTCCTATTGATGCATGCCAAAATCCCATTGGCTTTTTTTGCCGCCACATCACATTGTTGGCTCATGTTTAACTTGTTGTCCACGAGGACTCCAAGATCTTTTTCACACGTACTGCTCTCGAGCCAGGCATCGTCCCCCATTCTGTATCTTTGCATTTCGTTTTTCCTGCCAAAGTGGAGTATCTTGCATTTGTCACTGTTGAACTTCATTTTGTTAGTTTTGGCTAACCATCTCTCTAATCTGTCAAGATCGTTTTGAATCCTGCTCCTGTCCTCTGGACTATTGGCTATCCCTCCCAATTTGGTGTCGTCTGCAAACTTGATGATCCTGCCTTCTAACCCTTCATCTAAGTCATTAATAAAGATGTTGAACAGGACTGGGCCCAGGATAGAACCCTGCGGGAGTCCGCTCGTCACTTCTTTCCAGGATGAAGAGGAAGCATTGGTGAGCACCCTCTGGGTTCGTCCATTTAACCAATTCCAGATCTACCTCACGGTAGTTGAACAGATTAGAGAGATGATTGGCCAAAACTAACAAAATGAAGTTATTTATTTATTTATTTGGTACACTTGTATACCGCTAATTTCTCAGCCTGGATCGGCGACTCAATTGCGGTTTACAGCAGATTAAAAACAGTCTCCAATTTAAAACATATACACATACAACAACAAATTATTGGGCCACCAATAATAATCCCATATGTCTCGAGTTGAAATCACAGTCCAGAGATCGTTGTCCATATTTTCTGTCCATAGTCACCAAGAATCGATCGATTGCCACAGATTAGCCGAATGCTAGTTTGAACAGCCATGTTTTTAGTCTCTTCCTAAACACCATCAGTGAAGAGGCTGATCGTACCTCTATAGGGAGGGTGTTCCAAAGCCGGGGGGCCACCACAGAGAAGGCCCTATCTCTCGTTCCCGCCAGCCGCACTTCTGAAGCTGGAGGGATAGAGAGAAGGGACTCCCCAGAAGATCTTAGGGTCCTGGTGGGCTGATAGGCTGAGATACGTTCGGATAGATAAGTTGGGCAACAGGGACAAATGCAAGATACTCCACTTAGGCAGGAAAAACGAAATGCAAAGATACAGAATGGGGGACGATGCCTGGTTCGAGGGCAGTACATGTGAAAAAGATTTTGAAGTCCTCGTGGACAACAAGTTAAACATGAGCCAACAATGTGATGCGGCGGCAAAAAAAGCCAATGGGATTTTGGCCTGCATCAAGAGGAGCCTTGTGTCTAGATCTGGGGAAGTCATGCTACCCATGCTCTATTCTGTTTTGGTTAGACCACACCTGGAATATTGTGTCCAATTCTGGGCACCACAATTCAAGAGAGATATCAACTTCCATGGTTCCCCACAAAACCAGGAAAGGAGGTATTTTGGGGCAGCTGGTGGATCTACTCTTGGTTCTTCCGCAGTTGAATGTAAAAGGAATGTCCCTGTGGTTGAATGTCTCTCTGGAATGAAATTCAGCACTTTCTTGGGATTTTCTAGGTCTTCTAGCACAACTGTACGCGATTCCTGGACCAGAAGTCTTTCATTTCAATGGGTGTTATCCATGACTTCATTTATCCACATCTGACCAAATATGTACTCTTCAGCTATTTTCTAGGTCCTCTAGCACACCTTTATGCTATTCCTGAACTGGAAGTCCTTCATTTCAGTTGAGTTAACTGTTATCAGTGGTTTCATCTATCCACATCAGACAGAAGATGCCCTCTTCAAGCAGTTTCTAGGTCCTCCAGCACAACTCTATGCTGTTCCTGGACTGAAAGTCGGGTAAAATATGTCATCTCTAAGCATTTTCTAGGTCTTCCAGTGCAATGTTGTGGTATTCTTGGGCCAGAAGAACTTCATTTCAATAGGGTTTGCTATTATCCACTGTTTTGTGTGTCCGAGAGACATCTAGGAACTTATCTCTTTTAGATACAAGGGCTATATTGTATTTAACTAGATAATGAAGAATATTGGATGATGATGATGATGATGATGATGATGATGATGATGATGATGATGACAATGACATTGATGATGACGATGATATTTATGATGATGACAACATTTTCCCGTCTTTGGGCACCTGTGCCCCCTACTATAGTGTGCTGGTCATAGACCGTAATAAATCATTGATTGATTGATTGACAGCACTGATGATGATGACAATGATAACATTGATGTTGACAATATTGATGATGATAATGACAACGATGACGACGACAACACCAATGATGATGATAATGATGATGACAACAATGATGATGATGACAACTGATGATGACAACAATGATAATGATGACAGTGATGACACCAATGATGACTATGATATTGATGTTGATGACAACAACAATGCTAATAATGTTTATGTATCTCTCTCCATGGCCATCATGTTGTTGTACCTTGGGAAGTCGGATCTGGCCACGGTGGTCCACGCTCTTGTTACATCCTGAATAGATTACTGCAACGCGCTCTACGTGGGGTTGCCTTTGAAGACTGTTCGGAAACTTCAATTAGTCCAACGGGCGGCGGCTAGATTACTCACCGGAGCGTCATACAGGGAGCATACCACCCCCCTGCTATGTCAGCTCCACTGGCTGCCGATCCAGTTCCGAGCACAATTCAAAGTGCTGGTTTTGACCTACAAAACCCTTTATGGCTCCGGCCCAGCGTACCTGTCCAAACGTATCTCCTTCTACGTCCCACCTCGGAGTTTAAGATCTGCTGAGGGGGGCCTGCTCTCGGCCCCACCTTTATCACAAGCGAGACTGGTGGGGACGAGGGACAGGGCCTTCTCGGTGGTGGCCCCTCGCCTGTGGAATGCACTCCCCGGGGAAATTAGGACATCAACATCCCTCCTCTTTCAGAAGGAAGCTAAAAACCTGGATGTGGGACCAGGCCTTCGGGTAAGCTGGCAGATGGACAAAGACAACCAATGACGACCAGAGTAGGAAAGGACAATGACGATGCTAGATGGTTTACGGATTATGAATTGGTGAACATTGACCACAAGATGATTTTATTGCTGCTAGTATACTGTTTGATTGTTTTAATTAGTTATAACTGTTGACATTATATGGTAAATTTGTGTATTGTATATTGTATTGTATTTTGTGAATTGTTATGCATCGAATTGTGCCTTTTGTATGCCGCCCTGAGTCCCCCCTAGGGGGTTGAGAAGGGCGGGGTAGAAGCACCCCAAATAAATAAATAAATAAATAAATAAATAAATAAATAAATAGTTCATGTTGATGGTGATGACGATGATGACACCAATGATGACTGGGATATTGATGATGATGACAACAATGATAATGATGACAGTGATAACACCAATAGACGTGGACTACCTACAGATGTCACATGCAACTCCTAGAATGATTCCATCAGTGTTGCCTCCAAAAAATCTTGCAAATCTCTTGGGAAGACAAGCGGATAAATGCCAGCGTGCTGGAAGAAGCAAAGACCACCAGCACTGAAGCGATGGTCCTCCGCCATCAACTCCGCTGGACCAACCACATTGTCCAGATGCCCGACTACCATCTCCCAAAGCAGTTGCTCTACTCCGAACTCAAGAACGGAAAACGGAATGTTGGTGGGCAGGAAAAGAGATTTAAAGATGGGCTCAAAGCCAACCTTTAAAACTCTGGCATAGACACTGAGAACTGGGAAGCCCTGGCCCTTGAGCGCTCCAGCTGGAGGTCAGCTGTGATCAGCAGTGCTGTAGAATTTGAAGAGGCACAAAGAGGGCGAAAGAGAGAAATGTGCCAAGAGGAAGGCATGTTAAGCCAACTCCAACCAGTACCGCCTTCCACCTGGAAACCGATGCCCTCACTGCAGAACATGTGGGTCAAGAATAGGGCTCCACAGTCACCTACAGACCCACTGCCAGTACACCGATCTTGGAAGACAATCCTACTTGGACAACGAGGGATCACCTAAGTAAGACACCAGTGATTACTATTATTAGGTTCTTGTGGGTTTTTTCGGGCTATCGAGCCATGTTCTAGAGGCATTTCTCCTGACGTTTCGCCTGCATCTATGGCAAGCATCCTCAGAGGTAGTGAGGTCTGTTGGAATCAGGACAATGGGTTTATATAGCTATGACCGGGCTGAGGGGGCGAAACGTCAGGAGAAAATGCCTTTAGAACATGGCCATATAGCCCGAAAAAACCTACAACCCAGTAATTGCGGCCATGAAAGCCTTCGACAATTCAGGGTTAACCTGGCATGATCATACAATCATAGAATCATAGAATCAAAGAGTTAGAAGAGACCTCCTGGGCCATCCAGTCCAACCCCATTCTGCCAAGAAGCAGGAATATTGCATTCAAATCATCCCCGACAGATGGCCATAATCATAGAATCATAGAATCAAAGAGTTGGAAGAGACCTCCTGGGCCATCCAGTCCAACCCCATTCTGCCAAGAAGCAGGAATATTGCATTCAAATCAGCCCTGACAAATGGCCATCCAGCCTCTGTTTCAAAGCTTCCAAAGAAGGAGCCTCCACCACACTCCGGGGCAGAGAGTTCCACTGCTGAACAGCTCTCTCACAGTCAGGAAGTTCTTCCTCATGTTCAGATGGAATCTCCTCTCTTGTAGTTTGGAGCCATTGTTCCATTGCGTCCTAGTCTCCAGGGAAGCAGAAAACAAGCTTGCTCTCTCCTCCCTGTGGCTTCCTCTCACATATTTATACATGGCTATCATGTCTCCTCTCAGCCTTCTCTTCTTCAGGTTGATGATAATGTTTGTGTATCTCTCTCCATGCCTATCATGTTGTAGTTCTCTGCTGTTCACCAGATTATGTTGATGGTGATGACAATGATGACAGTGATGATGACTATGATATTATGACAACCACAATGATGATAATGTTTGTGTATCTCTCTCCATGGCCATCATGTTGTAGTTCTCTGCTGTTCACCAGATTATGTTGATGGTGATGACAATGATGACAGTGATGATGACTATGATATTATGACAACCACAATGATGATAATGTTTGTGTATCTCTCTCCATGGCCATCATGTTGTAGTTCTCTGCTGTTCACCAGATTATGTTGATGATGATGACACCAATGATGACTATGATATTGATATTGATGACAACAATAACAATGGTGATAATGTTTGTGTATCTCTCTCCATGGCCATCATGTTGTAGTTCTCTGCTGTTCACCAGATTATGTTGATGGTGATGACGATGATGACACCAATGATGACTAAGATATTGATGACAACCACAATGATGATAATGTTTGTGTATCTCTCTCCATGGCCATCATGTTGTAGTTCTCTGCTGTTCACCAGATTATGTTGATCGTGATGTTGATGATAACACCGATGATGACTATTAGGGCTGGGCGGTTTCGTTTCGTTAATTCGTAATTCGTTAATAATTCGTTAATTTTTTCAATTACAAAACGATAACGAACCATTCTGGAGCAATTATTAAAAAAACAAATTTTCAAAAACGTTTTGTAAATGCTTCGTATTTTGATATTGTATTCGTTTCGTTATTGGTTTGAGGTCGTTTCGTTATTATTTCCGCATGTCCGGGGCAAGTTTTATAGTTGTTTTTTGTTTAATTAGTGAAAAAAAATATAATATCACACCAACAGTCAACAACAGAGGGAGAGGGAAGCTTCAGAGTTTTGGAGGTTTTTTTAGCGTATTTCGCGGTCGCGTCCGCCATTAACGAATCGATTCGTTATTGTTTCGGAAATCGATTCGGTAATTTTTTACCATTTACGAAATTTCGTAAATATCGAACTTTTTAAAAGGAAAATTTTGTAATTATTTTAAATATCGAAACAAAAAAAAACCCCAAATATATTTTAGAAACAAATTTTTCCGTTGTTATCCAGGCCTAATGACTATGATATTGATATTGATGACAACAACAACAATGATGATAATGTTTGTGTATCTCTCTCCATGGCCATCATGTTGTAGTTCTCTGCTGTTCACCAGATTATGTTGATGATGATGACACCAATGATGACTATGATATTGATATTGATGACAACAACAATGGTGATGATTGTGTATCTCTCTCCTTATCTCATCATGTTATAGTTCTCTGCTGTTCATCATATCTCTGCAAAAGTATGTTGGTCCTCACTCTCCACTTGCAGAGAGGAGGAAGTTGGTTGCAGAGACAGGAAGTGATCTCCTTGTTCCTTCCATATTGCGTTCTATCCCTTTCTTGTTCTCTTTTGCAAGTGAAGGCCTTTATAACCCGCGGCCCTGCTCCCTTGTCTCCTGAAATCCGTTTCAAGTACCTGGATGTTTAATATCCTTTGATGTTGAAAGTCAAGAGATAAAAAAATGGACAGATGCTTCTTTTGGGTCGCACTGAAATGTAAATGAAGCCCTGCCAAAAAAAAAATAATAAAAAGAGAGCGAAAGAGGGAGGGAGAAACCCACAAAGTTCTCGCCTCTTGAAATTTTCATCATTTCCCCATCTGAGTGCCGGCTGCTTTTGTTTAATCTCGCCATTCCTTTTCTTCTTGATTGTATGCTCTTGTTCTTAGGGATATGCAAACTTTATTAGTCAGCGCGGCGGCTTTCAAGCTTCCCCGGCTCCTCGTCGCTTTTGTGTTTGAGAATTGGGAATCAGGTACTTCGACGGCGCGCCCGGAGGGAAGAAGTGGGCAGGAGGAGCCTTGATGAATAATCCGCTTTGACGTGGCTCCTTCATTATAAATATTGTTAAAGGAATGGTGGCCACCGTGAGGGCTCCGAGAGAGGAAAGGAGAGGCGGCGGCCTTTCACAGGGAACTCTTGTCTAGTTATCGCTAGTTGATGGGTTGGGTATTGACAGGCATCCCAGGCTGATCTTCTTCATTCTTTTCTTATGTCAGTAGAAAAAGGAAAAACAAGGAGGCGATAGGGCCTCTTCGAGGAGAAGATGGGGCAATGCTGACAGGGGATGGTAGGGAAAAGGCAGAACTACTTAATGCCTTCTTTGCCTCGGTCTTCTCACAAAAAGAAAGTCATCTTCAACCTCAGCAAGATGGAGTGGATGACGGATTAGAGGACATCCAACCCCAAATTGGGAAACAAGTTGTCCAGGAATACCAGGCCGCTCTAAATGAGTTCAAGTCCCCTTTCAGGGCCAGATCAACTACACCCCAGAGTATTGAAGGAACGAGCGGAACTCATTTCAGAACCATTGGCAACCATCTTTGAGAGTTCTTGGAGAACGGGAGAAGTTCCAGCAGATTGGAGGAGGGCCAATGTGGTCCCAATCTTCAAGAAGGGAAAAAAGGACGACCCAAACAATGACCAATGTTCAGTCAACCTCACGTCGATACCTTGGAAAAGGTTGTTAAGGAAGTGGTCTGCAAACACTTAGAAACAAATGCAGTCATCGCTAATAGTCAACATGGATTTATCAAAAACAAGTCATGCCAGACTCATCTGATATCTTTTTTGGAGTTACAAGCTGGGTAGATGCGGGGAATGCCGTGGATGGGGCGTGTCTGGATTTCAGGAAGGCCTTCGACAAGGTCCCCCATGACCTTCTGGCAAACAAACTAGTCCAATGTGGGCTAGGCAAAACTACGTTGAGGTGGATCTGTAATTGGTTAAATGGACGAACCCAGAGGGTGACTCTCCCCAATGCTTCCTCTTTATCCTGGAAAGAAGTGACAAGTGGAGTGCCATCAGCAGGGTTCCATCCTGGGCCCGGTCCTGATCAGGATCTTTATTAATGACTGAGATGAAGGGCTAGAAGGCAAGATCATCAAGTTTGCAGACGACACCAAATTGGTAGGGATAGCCAATACTCCAGAGGACAGGAGCAGGATTCAAAACGATCTTGACAGATTAGAGAGATGATTGGCCAAAACTAACAAAATGAAGTTCATCAGGGACAAATGCAAGATACTCCACTTTGGCGGGAAAAACGAAATGCAAAGATACAGAATGGGGGACGATGAGGCCTGGCTCGAGAGCAGGACATGTGAAAAAG
>NW_026844367.1:34694410-34714102 GCF_025583915.1 Anolis sagrei ordinatus | reverse complement strand
AGAACCCCAGACAATAAACAACCAAGTGCCAGTGAACACCTCCCAAACAGAGGATGCCTCCAGGCAACAGGGGCCAGGCTGCCTCTATGCAGAGACCCTCACTCAGAAACAGGAGAACCCCAGACAATAAACAACTAAGTGCCAGTGAACACCTCCCAAACAGAGGATGCCTCCAGGCAACAGGGCCAGGCTGCCTCTATGCAGAGACCCTCACTCAGAAACAGGAGAACCCCAGACAATAAACAGCCAAGGGCCAGTGAACACCTCCCAAACAGAGGATGCCTCCAGGCAACAGGGGCCAGGCTGCCTCTATGCAGAGACCCTCACTCAGAAACAGGAGAACCCCAGACAATAAACAGCCAAGGGCCAGTGAACACCTCCCAAACAGAGGATGCCTCCAGGCAACAGGGCCAGGCTGCCTCTATGCAGAGACCCTCACTCAGAAACAGGAGAACTCCAGACAATAAACAACCAAGTGCCAGTGAACACCTCCCAAACAGAGGATGCCTCCAGGCAACAGGGGCCAGGCTGCTTCTATGCAGACAACCTCACTCAGAAACAGGAGAAGCCCAGACAATAAACAACTAAGTGCCAGTGAACACCTCCCAAACAGAGGACGCCTCCAGGCAAAACGGGCCAGGCTGCCTCTATGCAGGGACCCTCACTCAGAAACAGGAGAACTCCAGACAATAAACAACCAAGTGCCAGTGAACACCTCCCAAACAGAGGATGCCTCCAGGGAACAGGGGCCAGGCTGCCTCTATGCAGAGACCCTCACTCAGAAACAGGAGAACTCCAGACAATAAACAGCCAAGGGCCAGTGAACACCTCCCAAACAGAGGATGCCTCCAGGCAACAGGGGCCAGGCTGCTTCTATGCAGACACCCTCACTCAGAAACAGGAGAAGCCCAGACAATAAACAACTAAGTGCCAGTGAAGACCTCCCAAACAGAGGATGCCTCCAGGCAACAGGGCCAGGCTGCCTCTATGCAGAGACCCTCACTCAGAAACAGGAGAACCCCAGACAATAAACAGCCAAGGGCCAGTGAACACCTCCCAAACAGAGGATGCCTCCAGGGAACAGGGGCCAGGCTGCCTCTATGCAGAGACCCTCACTCAGAAACAGGAGAACTCCAGACAATAAACAACCAAGTGCCAGTGAACACCTCCCAAACAGAGGATGCCTCCAGGCAACAGGGGCCAGGCTGCTTCTATGCAGACACCCTCACTCAGAAACAGGAGAAGCCCAGACAATAAACAACCAAGTGCCAGTGAACACCTCCCAAACAGAGGATGCCTCCAGGCAACAGGGGCCAGGCTGCTTCTATGCAGACACCCTCACTCAGAAACAGGAGAAGCCCAGACAATAAACAACTAAGTGCCAGTGAACACCTCCCAAACAGAGGACGCCTCCAGGCAAAACGGGCCAGGCTGCCTCTATGCAGGGACCCTCACTCAGAAACAGGAGAACTCCAGACAATAAACAACCAAGTGCCAGTGAACACCTCCCAAACAGAGGATGCCTCCAGGGAACAGGGGCCAGGCTGCCTCTATGCAGAGACCCTCACTCAGAAACAGGAGAACCCCAGACAATAAACAGCCAAGGGCCAGTGAACACCTCCCAAACAGAGGATGCCTCCAGGCAACAGGGGCCAGGCTGCTTCTATGCAGACACCCTCACTCAGAAACAGGAGAAGCCCAGACAATAAACAACTAAGTGCCAGTGAACACCTCCCAAACAGAGGATGCCTCCAGGCAACAGGGCCAGGCTGCCTCTATGCAGAGACCCTCACTCAGAAACAGGAGAACCCCAGACAATAAACAGCCAAGGGCCAGTGAACACCTCCCAAACAGAGGATGCCTCCAGGCAACAGGGGCCAGGCTGCCTCTATGCAGAGACCCTCACTCAGAAACAGGAGAACTCCAGACAATAAACAACCAAGTGCCAGTGAACACCTCCCAAACAGAGGATGCCTCCAGGCAACAGGGGCCAGGCTGCTTCTATGCAGACACCCTCACTCAGAAACAGGAGAAGCCCAGACAATAAACAACTAAGTGCCAGTGAACACCTCCCAAACAGAGGATGCCTCCAGGCAACAGGGGCCAGGCTGCCTCTATGCAGGGACCCTCACTCAGAAACAGGAGAACTCCAGACAATAAACAACCAAGTGCCAGTGAACACCTCCCAAACAGAGGATGCCTCCAGGGAACAGGGGCCAGGCTGCCTCTATGCAGAGACCCTCACTCAGAAACAGGAGAACCCCAGACAATAAACAGCCAAGGGCCAGTGAACACCTCCCAAACAGAGGATGCCTCCAGGCAACAGGGGCCAGGCTGCTTCTATGCAGACACCCTCACTCAGAAACAGGAGAAGCCCAGACAATAAACAACTAAGTGCCAGTGAACACCTCCCAAACAGAGGATGCCTCCAGGCAACAGGGCAAGGCTGCCTCTATGCAGAGACCCTCACTCAGAAACAGGAGAACCCCAGACAATAAACAGCCAAGGGCCAGTGAACACCTCCCAAACAGAGGATGCCTCCAGGCAACAGGGGCCAGGCTGCCTCTATGCAGAGACCCTCACTCAGAAACAGGAGAACTCCAGACAATAAACAACCAAGTGCCAGTGAACACCTCCCAAACAGAGGATGCCTCCAGGCAACAGGGGCCAGGCTGCCTCTATGCAGAGACCCTCACTCAGAAACAGGAGAACCCCAGACAATAAACAACTAAGTGCCAGTGAACACCTCCCAAACAGAGGACGCCTCCAGGCAAAACGGGCCAGGCTGCCTCTATGCAGGGACCCTCACTCAGAAACAGGAGAACTCCAGACAATAAACAACCAAGTGCCAGTGAACACCTCCCAAACAGAGGATGCCTCCAGGGAACAGGGGCCAGGCTGCCTCTATGCAGAGACCCTCACTCAGAAACAGGAGAACCCCAGACAATAAACAGCCAAGGGCCAGTGAACACCTCCCAAACAGAGGATGCCTCCAGGCAACAGGGGCCAGGCTGCTTCTATGCAGACACCCTCACTCAGAAACAGGAGAAGCCCAGACAATAAACAACTAAGTGCCAGTGAACACCTCCCAAACAGAGGATGCCTCCAGGCAACAGGGCCAGGCTGCCTCTATGCAGAGACCCTCACTCAGAAACAGGAGAACCCCAGACAATAAACAGCCAAGGGCCAGTGAACACCTCCCAAACAGAGGATGCCTCCAGGCAACAGGGGCCAGGCTGCCTCTATGCAGAGACCCTCACTCAGAAACAGGAGAACTCCAGACAATAAACAACCAAGTGCCAGTGAACACCTCCCAAACAGAGGATGCCTCCAGGGAACAGGGGCCAGGCTGCCTCTATGCAGAGACCCTCACTCAGAAACAGGAGAACCCCAGACAATAAACAACTAAGTGCCAGTGAACACCTCCCAAACAGAGGATGCCTCCAGGCAACAGGGGCCAGGCTGCCTCTATGCAGAGACCCTCACTCAGAAACAGGAGACCTCCAGACAATAAACAGCCAAGGGGCAGTGAACACCTCCCAAACAGAGGATGCCTCCAGGCAACAGGGGCCAGGCTGCTTCTATGCAGACACCCTCACTCAGAAACAGGAGAAGCCCAGACAATAAACAACTAAGTGCCAGTGAACACCTCCCAAACAGAGGATGCCTCCAGGCAACAGGGCCAGGCTGCCTCTATGCAGAGACCCTCACTCAGAAACAGGAGAACCCCAGACAATAAACAACCAAGTGCCAGTGAACACCTCCCAAACAGAGGATGCCTCCAGGCAACAGGGGCCAGGCTGCTTCTATGCAGACACCCTCACTCAGAAACAGGAGAAGCCCAGACAATAAACAACTAAGTGCCAGTGAACACCTCCCAAACAGAGGATGCCTCCAGGCAACAGGGGCCAGGCTGCTTCTATGCAGACACCCTCACTCAGAAACAGGAGAAGCCCAGACAATAAACAACTAAGTGCCAGTGAACACCTCCCAAACAGAGGATGCCTCCAGGCAACAGGGCCAGGCTGCCTCTATGCAGAGACCCTCACTCAGAAACAGGAGAACCCCAGACAATAAACAGCCAAGGGCCAGTGAACACCTCCCAAACAGAGGATGCCTCCAGGGAACAGGGGCCAGGCTGCCTCTATGCAGAGACCCTCACTCAGAAACAGGAGAACCCCAGACAATAAACAGCCAAGGGCCAGTGAACACCTCCCAAACAGAGGATGCCTCCAGGCAACAGGGGCCAGGCTGCCTCTATGCAGAGACCCTCACTCAGAAACAGGAGAACCCCAGACAATAAACAACCAAGTGCCAGTGAACACCTCCCAAACAGAGGATGCCTCCAGGCAACAGGGGCCAGGCTGCCTCTATGCAGAGACCCTCACTCAGAAACAGGAGAACTCCAGACAATAAACAGCCAAGGGCCAGTGAACACCTCCCAAACAGAGGATGCCTCCAGGCAACAGGGGCCAGGCTGCCTCTATGCAGAGACCCTCACTCAGAAACAGGAGAACTCCAGACAATAAACAACCAAGTGCCAGTGAACACCTCCCAAACAGAGGATGCCTCCAGGCAACAGGGGCCAGGCTGCCTCTATGCAGAGACCCTCACTCAGAAACAGGAGAACTCCAGACAATAAACAACCAAGTGCCAGTGAACACCTCCCAAACAGAGGATGCCTCCAGGCAACAGGGGCCAGGCTGCTTCTATGCAGAGACCCTCACTCAGAAACAGGAGAACCCAGACAATAAACAACCAAGTGCCAGTGAACACCTCCCAAACAGAGGATGCCTCCAGGCAACAGGGGCCAGGCTGCCTCTATGCAGAGACCCTCACTCAGAAACAGGAGAACTCCAGACAATAAACAACCAAGTGCCAGTGAACACCTCCCAAACAGAGGATGCCTCCAGGCAACAGGGGCCAGGCTGCTTCTATGCAGACACCCTCACTCAGAAACAGGAGGAGCCCAGACAATAAACAACTAAGTGCCAGTGAACACCTCCCAAACAGAGGATGCCTCCAGGCAACAGGGCCAGGCTGCCTCTATGCAGAGACCCTCACTCAGAAACAGGAGAACCCCAGACAATAAACAGCCAAGGGCCAGTGAACACCTCCCAAACAGAGGACGCCTCCAGGCAAAACGGGCCAGGCTGCCTCTATGCAGAGACCCTCACTCAGAAACAGGAGAACCCCAGACAATAAACAGCCAAGGGCCAGTGAACACCTCCCAAACAGAGGATGCCTCCAGGCAACAGGGGCCAGGCTGCTTCTATGCAGACACCCTCACTCAGAAACAGGAGAAGCCCAGACAATAAACAACTAAGTGCCAGTGAACACCTCCCAAACAGAGGATGCCTCCAGGCAACAGGGCCAGGCTGTCTCTATGCAGAGACCCTCACTCAGAAACAGGAGAACCCCAGACAATAAACAACCAAGTACCAGTGAACACCTCCCAAACAGAGGATGCCTCCAGGCAAAAGGGCCAGGCTGCCTCTATGCAGAGACCCTCACTCAGAAACAGGAGAACTCCAGACAATAAACAACCAAGTGCCAGTGAACACCTCCCAAACAGAGGATGCCTCCAGGGAACAGGGGCCAGGCTGCCTCTATGCAGAGACCCTCACTCAGAAACAGGAGAACTCCAGACAATAAACAACCAAGTGCCAGTGAACACCTCCCAAACAGAGGATGCCTCCAGGGAACAGGGGCCAGGTTGCCTCTATGCAGAGACCCTCACTCAGAAACAGGAGAACCCCAGACAATAAACAACCAAGTGCCAGTGAACACCTCCCAAACAGAGGATGCCTCCAGGCAACAGGGGCCAGGCTGCCTCTATGCAGAGACCCTCACTCAGAAACAGGAGAACTCCAGACAATAAACAACCAAGTGCCAGTGAACACCTCCCAAACAGAGGATGCCTCCAGGCAACAGGGCCAGGCTGCCTCTATGCAGAGACCCTCACTCAGAAACAGGAGAACCCCAGACAATAAACAACCAAGTGCCAGTGAACACCTCCCATACAGAGGATGCCTCCAGGCAAAAGGGGCAAGGCTGCCTCTATGCAGAGACCCTCACTAAGAAACAGGAGAACTCCAGACAATAAACAGCCAAGTGCTAGTGAACACCTGCCAAACAGAGGATGCCTCCAGGCAACAGGGAACAGGCTGCCTCTATGCAGAGACCCTCTGTCGTAAACAGGTGAACCCCAGACAATAAACAACCAAGTGCCAGTGAACACCTCTCGGATGCTAATTCAAGCTTGCTAATTGCAACATCCAGTCTTGCTTTAAGCCAGGCATGGACAAACTTTCTCACTTGGCGGCTGTGTGCTAGCATTCCCTGCTAGGAGGACTGCCTTCCCAGAAGGAAGGATGGAAGAAAGGAAGGGAAGGAGGACGGAAGGTTGAAAGGGAGTAAGGGAAGAATGGAAGGAGATAGAGGGAGAGAGGGAAGGAGGGGAAAAAGAGGGAAGGAAGGAAAGCCAAAAGGGAAGGAAGAAAAGTTGAAAGGGTGGAAGAAAAGGATGGAAGGAAAAAGAAGGAGAGAGGAAAGGAGGGAGGAAAGAGGGAAGGGCCAAAGGGTAGAAGGGAAGGATGAAAGGAAGGAAAGATGAAGGAAGGATGCAAGGAAGGAAGAAGGAAGGATTAAAGAGTGGAAGAGAAAGGTGGAAGGAAAAAGAGGGAGAGAGGAAAGGAGGGAGGAAATAAAGAGGGAAGGGTGAAAGGGTAGAAGGGAAGGATGGATGGATGGATGGATTGATGGATGGATGGAAGGAAGGAAGAAGGAAGGACGAAAGGAAGGAAGAGAAGGATGGAAGGAGAAGAGGGAGGAGAGAAAGGGAAGGAGGGGAAAAGAGGGAAGGAAAGACAAAAGGGAAGGAAGGAAGAGTGGAAAGAAGAGAAGGATCAAGGGAAGGATAAAAGAAAGAGAGAAGTAAGGAAAGGAAGGAGGAAAAGATGAAAGGGTGGAAAAGAAGGATAGGAAGGAAAAAGAGGGAGAGAGGGAAGGAGGGAGGGAAGAGGGAAGGACGAAAGCGTAGAAGGGAAGGATGGAAGGAAGGAAGGAGGATGTAAGGGTAGATGGGAAAGATGGATCATGGAAGGAAGGATGGAAGGGAAGAAGGAAGGAAAGAGAGAAGGAAGGAAGGAGGAAAGCGTGGAAGGCAATGAAGGGAGGGAGTAAGAGGAATGGAAAGCAGGGAGGGAAAGAAAAGAGAGGAAGGGACGAAGGAGGAAGGAAGGCAGGCAGGAAGGGAGGAAACATGGATGAAAGAATGGAAAAGAAGGAAGGAGAGAGGGAGAAAGGAGATAAGGAAGGGAAGGAGGAAAGAAGGAAGGAAAGAGATAAGGAAAGGATAAGATGGTGAGAGAGAGGAGGACCTGAGGAAAGAGCTCAAGGGGACACATCTGGCACCTAGGCCTGGGTTTCCCCATACCTACTTTAAAGGGTTCTTCTTCCTCCCACCTTTGACATTATTCCACAGATGTATATGCACTCCACTTACTTCATTGCCAGCAAACTTCTATGGATGCCAGACACAGATGCAGGCGAAACGTCAGGAGAGAATGCAACTGGAACATTGCTTTACAGCCTGAAAAACTCCTAGTAAAGGTAAAGGTTTCCCCTTGGCATTAAGTCCAGTCATGTCTGACTCTGGAGAGTGGTGCTCTTCTCCATCTCTAAGCCGAGGAGGCGGCGTTGTCGCTGGCGTTGTCCGTAGACACCTCCAAGGCCGGCATGACTATATGGAGTGCTGTTATTGTTATTGACCTACTCGCATTTGTATGTTTTCGAACTGCTAGGTTAGCAGAAGCTGGGGCTAACAGCAGGAGCTCACCCTGCTCCTCACATTTGAACCAGTGACCTTTTGGTCAGCGAGTTCAGCAGCTCAGCAGTTTAACCGACATGTGTCTCAATCAAGAGATAAAAGCATAATAATCTATATAAATAAAAATGTAATGTTAGTTCGTGCTACCATCAGAACTCAAAAACCACTGGGGGAATTGAAACCAAATTTGGACACCTAACAGTCCAATTTATGTCCTCCACTAAAAAAAAATGATTTTGTCATTTGGGAATACCGGTAGTTGTTTCTGGGATTTATAGTTTATCTACAATCAAAGAGCATTCTGAACTCCACCAATGATGGAGTTGGGCCAAACTTAGCACACAGGGCTCCCATGACCAACAGAAAAAACTGGGAAGGTTTGGTGGACATTGATCTTGAGTTTGGGAATTATAGTTCACCCACATCCAGAGAGCAATGTGGACTCAAACAATGATGGATCTGGACCAAACTTGACACGAAAATTCCATATGCCTAAATATGAACACAAATGGAGTTTAAGGGAAATAGACCTTGGCATTTGGGATTTGTAGTTGCTGGGATTTATAGTTCACCTACAATCAAAGAGCATTCTGAACTCCACCAATGATGGAATTGAACCAAACATGGCATACAGGACTTCCATGACCAACAGAACACACTGAAAGGGTTTGGTGGGCATTGACCTTGAGTTTGGGAGTTGTAGTTCATCTACATCCAGAGAGCACTGTGGACTCAAACAATGATGGATCTGGACCAAACTTGGCACAAATATTCCATATGCCCAAATATGTACACAGGTGGAGTTTGGGGGGAAATAGACCTTGACATTTGGTAGTTGTAGTTACTGGGATTTAGCTCACCAACAATCAAAGAGTGTTCTGTACCCCACCAACGACAGAACTGGGGCAGATTTCCCACACAGAACTCCCATGACCAACAGAAAATACTTAAGGCCATCCAGTCCAACTCCCTTCTTCACCACGGCAAGAAAACATCATCAAACCCCTCCTGACAAAGAGCCATCCAGCCATAGATATAGATAAATATATTTAATTTTCAGACCCACAGATATAGTATCATAGATTTGAAAGGGACCCCTAAAGAAGGACAATGATATGTTGCATATTCCAGAGTAGGCAAACCAGACACTCTCCACATCAACACTGGACAAAGAAACAACAAGAAATACTGTTTACTCACAAGCAGAAAGACATTACACAGATTAGAAACCAATACCTTCTCATTACTTTATTTTCCAGATCACCAGACTGGGCCACAGCAACGCCTGGCAGGGGACCGCTAGTAATAATAATAATAATAATAATAATAATAATAATAATAATAATGCAACCCTTCAGCAGTCAGTCCCATTGGTCCCAAGAGGAACGGAGCAATAAAGCACATCCAGCAGAGCAGAACAATTTTGCAAACCTTGGACTACAGGTCCCATTGCTGCCCCCAATCTAGTTTGGGCCTGCACTCGGACTTAAGCCTGCCATTGGATCGAAGCCATTCCTTTCTGCTTCTGAGAAGCCTTGTTTTCAATTATGTTGCAGAAGGCGGCGATGTCCCATCCCGTCTCCCTCGACTCCCTTGCCTTTGCCCCCAGGATGGCTTTCCTGTGGCTCTCACACTTCAAAGATGGCGCTCCAGGCTTGGTGGAGTTCAAAGCAAGAACAGAGGGCAGCCAGAACATAGCAAATGCCTGCCAACCCAGATCAGAGGGAGAGGAAAGCACAAGGTTGGCGGCACTCGCAGTTCCACACCAGAGATCCTTCCTTTGTATGCCCCGGTCTCATGGAATCCCCTTCCCCAAATGAAGTCGTCTTTCGAATACACCAGCTGGACAATGCGGCAAAACATTCCAGCAATGTTCTATGATACCACTATCTAACATGATTACTCCTCCTGGGTTATACATGCCTCCTTCCCCCCCCCCCTCCTTCTTCTTTCCTTTTTCCACCCCCTTCCTTTTTCCTTCCTTCCTTCCTTCCTTCCTTCCTTCCTTCCTTCCTTCCTTCCTTCTTTTCTTCTTCCTTCCTTCCTTTCTCCTTCTTTCCCTCTTCTTTTTCTCTTTCTTCTTCTCTTTCTTCCCCCTCTTCCCTCCCTTCTCTCTTTCTTCCCTCCTCTCCTCTCCTTCCTTTACTTTTCCTTCTTTCCTTCTCTCCTTACTTCTCTCCTCTTCTTTCTCCTTTCCTTCCTTCCTTCCTTCCCTCCTTTTCTTCCCCTTCCTTCCCTCTTTCTTTCCTTCCTTCTTCTTTTTTCCTTCTTCTCCTTCCCCTCTTTCTCTCCCTCCTCTTCCTTCTCTCCTTCTCTCCCTTCTTCTCTTCCTTCCTTCTCTTCTTTCCTTTATTTCCTTCTCTCCTTTCTCTTCTCTCTTTTCTACTTCTTCCTTCTCTCCTCTTCTTCCTCCTTCCCTCCCTTATTCCTTCCTTCCTTCTCTTCCTCCTTCCTCCTCTTTTCCTTTCTCCCTTCCTTTTTTCTCTTTCTCTCCTCCTTCCTTTCCTTCTCATCCCTCTCTCCTTCCTTCTTCCTTCTTCTTCCTCTTTTCTTTCCTTCCTTCTTCTTTCCTTCCTTCCTTCCTTCTTTCTTCTTCTCCTTCCTCTCTTTCCTTCCCCCCCTCCCTTCTTCCTTCCCTTCCTTCCTTCCTTTCAAATCTGTGTATCTTCCACCAGTAATCCAGTTCTTCCTTTTTTCATCCTGCTAGAAGGAAATGCAGATTTCTATCTGCTCTCGTCTTTGTGTTTTCTGTACATAGAGAATACCTAAAAAATAATAATGATAATAATAATTGCAACCCAATTGGTCTCTTTCCCATGCGTAAGTATGTAATGTCTAGTAGGATCAGTACTCTGGATAGCTCCAAATGCCCTTCTCCGAAACGGGGACTGCATCCTGGATGTCTCCTTGGAATTCTGGACTAAAAGATACCGCAGACTGAGCATCCTGCTGATATGCTACGCCATTTCTCTTCTCTCCCCAAAAGCATGCTTCTACTGCTTGGAGGAATGCTTTCTTTGGAGACCAACTTCGGAGACGTCTTCCTCTGCTTCTTCAAGGCCTCCTTTGCTCTCCTCCTCCCTGCAGCACTCTGAAGATTTTCTTAACATACAGGGTGCGGCAGCATAACTTCCTTTTTTAAAATGTGCGCCACTCAGTCGGTTGAAGACGTAGCGGAGCGCTAGTGGTCTCGTTCGAGAGGTGGGAGTATAAAGTTTTGTCCTGACACAGTTCAGTCGCCATCATGCGTTGGAACAATGAGGAGCGTGCTTTTGCTTGAGGCCTACTTTTCGAGCGGATGTTCTGTGATCGCAACCCAGCGCGCCTTTTGGAATCACTTTAATTTAGCCCCTTCTTTACTTCTTTTTCTTCCTTTTCCTTCCTTTTTTAATTCCCAACTTCCAAACTTGGCACAGAGCAAACCTTTATCATTTCTGTGGTTTTGACTCTATCTATATCTATCTATCTATCTATTAGGCTTGGGCGATCAAGAAAAAAATTGGTTCTAAACTCGTTTCGTTTCTAGGGTGCGCTAGCGTTTCAAATTCTGAGGATTTCCGAAATTTAAGATTTCAAAATTTCGAAATTTCCGAAATTTCGTAAATTACGAATCGATTCGTTAATGGCGGACGCGATTGCGCAATATGCTAAAAAAACCTCCAAATGGGACAGGGGGAACTTCTGAAGCTTCCCTCTCCCTCTGTTGTTGACTGTTGGTGTGACAAAACTAACAATAACTATATTATATTATATTATTATTATATTATCAGTAGCAAGTCAACAGCACACTGTTAGAGGAGATTCCATCTGAACATTAGGAAGAACTTCCTGAATGTGAGAGCCGTTCAGCAGTGGAACTCTCTGCCCCGGAGTGTGGTGGAGGCTCCTTCTTTGGAAGCTTTTAAACAGAGGCTGGATGGCCATCTGTCAGGGGTGATTTGAATGCAATATTCCTGCTTCTTGGCAGAGGCGTTGGACTGGATGGCCCATGAGGTCTCTTCCAACTCTTTGATTCTATGATTCTATGATTCTAATTATAAAAGATGTACAATTACATATTCTCCCATCCCCAGCTTATTGAGACTGATGGACCTCATGAATACCGTATAATGATATAAAGAAATATAAATAAATATATTATATATAATTATATATTATATTATATTATATATATTATAATATATTATAATATATTATATTATAATATACAATTATAATATAATATAATAATAATATAGTAATATAATATATAATAATATAATATAATATAATATACAATACTATAATATAATAGTATTATAATATTATTATATAATATATTATATTATAATTGTATATTAAATTATTACGAAATAATTACGAAATAATTATAAAAATTGGAAAAAATTGTTTCGATTCTTAATTACTCCTCACACTATTCCTGCATGGCTCAATATTGGATCGTAAGCTAATTTAAATACGAATCAATAACGAATTACGAAATTAACGAACTGGATCGCCCAAGCCTACTATCTATCTATTCATTCTATCTATCTATCTATCTATCTATCTATCTATCTATCTATCTCTATCATATCTATCTATCTATCTATCTCTCATAGCTATCTATCTCTATATCTATCTATCTCTATCATCTATCTATCTATCTATCTATCTATCTATCTATCTATCTATCTACCATCTCTATCTATCTCTATCTCTGTTTATCATCTATCATCTATATCGATCTTTCTCTATCTATCATCTGTCTATCTATCTATCTCTATCATCTATCTATCATCTCTATCTATCCTTATCACTTTCATCATCCATCTGCGATGCTGATGAAGCACTTCCGCATTCCCCGCATGCTTCCCCGCTGGAATGCTTTGCTGGAGTCTTCTTTATGGCCCCATAAATCAGTTAATTTAGCCTCCCCACACTTTAAGGTGGTACCTTATTTTCCTATTTGACAGATGCAACTGTCTTTCGGGTTGCAAAGGTCGACAACAGGCTACCCACAATTGGTTGGAAACCCACTCTAACCCGGGCTGGCTTCAAACTCATGACCTTTTGGTCAGAGTGATCTTAATGCAGCTGACACTCAGCCAGCTGCACCACAATCCCGGTGTATAAATAAAGAAATAAATACCTTGGTGGTCAAAGTATTTCTAAAGTCAGCTTCACAGCAGCTACTAAGAAACTATAGTGGCACAATGTGTGTTACAGAACCAACTCACAATATTACCTCAGCCTGATTAATACTGGAATGGTGGCAGCAGAATTCATTTGAAGAGGCATTTTAAGTCTCTCAGTTCTAGTGTCTCTCCCCTTCTCTGCTCTAACTCCCTGATATTGGTATAATCTGTGGGATGTATTTATTTATTTATTATTTATTTCGCGCATTTCTACCCCGCCCTTCTCAAACCCCGAGGGGGGACTCAGGGCGGCTTACAAAAGGCACAATTCGATGCCTACACAACAATAAAAATAAAACATATATAAACAGCAATTATAAACAATTAACAATCAATTATACATCACAATCAATAAAACCAATCTAATGCTCAACGTTCACCAGCTCAGAATCCGTAAATTCATTCCACATTGTCAAATCCTATCAATTCTAGTCGTCATTGTCCTTTGTCTATCTGCCAGATTACCCAAAGGCCTGGTCCCATATCCATGTTTTTAGTTTCCTTCTAAAAGAGAGGGATGTCGATGACCTAATTTCCCCGGGAAGTGAATTCCACAGGCGAGGGGCCACCACCGAGAAGGCCCTGCTCCTCGTCCCCACCAACCTCACTTGTGATAGAGGTGGAGCCAAGAGCAGGGCCTCCCCAGAAGATCTTAAACTCCGAGGCGGGACGTAGAAGGAGGGAGGGATAGCCAATACTCCAGAGGACAGGAGCAGGATTCAAAACGATCTTGACAGATTAGAGAGATGGGCCAAAACTAACAAAATGAAGTTCAACAGTGAGAAATGCAAGATACTCCACTTTGGCAGGAAAAACGAAATGCAAAGATACAAAATGGGGGATGCCTGGCTCGAGAGCAGTACGTGTGAAAAAGATCTTGGAGTCCTCGTGGACAACAAGTTAAACATGAGCCAACAATGTGATGTGGCGGCAAAAAAAGCCAATGGGATTTTGGCCTGCATCAAGAGGAGCATAGTGTCTAGATGTAGGGAAGTCATGCTACCCCTCTATTCCGCCTTGGTTAGACCACACCTGGAATATTGTGTCAAATTCTGGGCCCCACAATTGAAGAGAGATATTGACAAGCTGGAATGTGTCCAGAGGAGGGCGACTAAAATGATCAAAAGGTCTGGAGAACAAGCCCTATGAGGAGCGGCTTAAGGAGCTGGGCATGTTTAGCCTGAAGAAGAGAAGGCTGAGAGGGGATATGATAGCCATGTATAAATATGTGAGAGGAAGCCACAGGGAGGAGGGAGCAAGCTTGTTTTCTGCTTCCTTGGAGACTAGGATGCGGAACAATGGCTTCAAACTACAAGAGAGGAGATTCCATCTGAACATGAGGAAGAACTTCCTGACTGTGAGAGCCGTTCAGCAGTGGAACTCTCTGCCCCGGAGTGTGGTGGAGGCTCCTTCTTTGGAAGCTTTTAAACAAAGGCTGGATGGCCGTCTGTCAGGGGTGATTTGAATGCAATATTCCTGCTTCTTGGCAGGGGGTTGGACTGGATGGCCCAGGAGGTCTCTTCCAACTCTAGGATTCTATGATTCTACGGGCAACAATTAAAATAAAGAGAAATTTAAATATACAGCTGTTTCAACAACCATACTCCCTCTTCCTTTTGATGGCTTTATAATTTTGGTGAGCACGCATTCACATTTTAGGAGGTGCCTGTCATAATACATGGTTTGGTTTCTGCAAAGGAGGTTCTCCATTGCCTTCCTCTGAGACTCAGAATGGGACTTGCTCAAGGTGATCCGATAAGCAGGGATTCAAGTCCTGGTTTCCAGTCCCAACACTGAAACCGTTCCACAAAAAAGTTGGCTCCCTACTGCAAATATTTCTGTGTGTAAACCTTCTCGGAGTAACCTTGTCTCAATGGCTTTGTCAACTTTGTACAAACCGTCTCATTAAACCTAGTAGGGACTGCGTCAATGTTTACTAGCTCCACATCCAAGGAAAGTATACACGGGAAAAGTCTCATTTTTGGAAAAGGGATTCGCTCGCGTCTCCAGGAGGGGAAGGCACTCAAAGATATGACAACAGACCTCCAGCCTTTTCCCTTTTTTGTTTTCATTCCCAGTGTTGAAAAAAAGAAGAAGAACCAGTTCAAGAAGTGAGGGTCTTCTTCATGAAAGCGAATGGCTTTGTTGATACACATTGCTCCAAGCAAAACAATGCCAAATATATAGATATATATAAAATCATACAAAAAGTTACCTTACAAAGGACACCTGGCATCATTAGTGGCTGAAAATATCAATAGTGGTGCATGTTTTAATCTAGAGGATAACCTTGTGTGTCCTTAGCAAGAGAAAGAAAACACTCCAAACCCTAAGGACGAGAAGGAGAGAGATGAAAAGACGCGAAAAGCCTTTTATTACAATATTTTGAATTACTGTTAATATATTTACATAATTTAATGCGAGGTGTACAGAGCCCCATAGAATGTAGCTGAGTGCCTGGCATTAAAAATACAAAACCTGGCACTTCAGTTCAAGAGGCGTCTGGATTTTTCTGATTTTTATTTATCGTATCAGAAGCAAACGGAGGGTATTTTAAAAACACAAAGTTTAAAAACTTCCACAGCTGCATGGTATACGGTAGACTCCTGCAGAAGTGAGAGGATCCCTCTTGTCCTTTGTTGAACGTAGCATTTGTTGGATTTAGTCATCTTGGCTTCTAGAGAGAATTCAGGCTTGATAAAGGTTTTCCCCTGACATTAAGTCCAGTCATGTCTGACTCTGGGGTGTGGTGCTCATCTCCATTTCTATAAGCCAAAGAGCCAGCGTTGTCCATAGACACCTCCAAGGTCATGTGGCCGGCATGACTGCATGGAGCGCCGTTACCTTCCCGCCAGAGAGGTACCTATTCATCTACTCACATTTGCATGTTTTCGAACTGCTAGGTTGGCAGAAGCTAGGGCTGACAGCAGAAGCTCACGCCGCTCCCTGGAATCGAACCTGCGACCTTTTGGTCAACAAACTCAGCAGCTCAGTGCTTTAACCCACTGCGCCACCGGGGGGCCCGGGTTTAAGGGTAAAAGGTCCAGAATTGGACACAATATTCCAGGTGTGGTCTAACCAAAGCAGAATAGAGCATGGGGAGCAGGACTTCCCTAGATATAGACACTATGCTGGTTTGCATTTGGTGGTTCAACCATATCAAAGCTCCCTGTTTGTGCGGTGATGGCGCAATCGTCAACATAGATGAAACTCTTTGTCTCTTCTGGCAGTGGTTGATCATTTGTGTAAATGTTAAACATTGATGGAGCAAGCACGCTCCCCTGAGGCAGCACATTCTTCCGTTTTCGCCATCTGGTTCCTAAGACCATTGGAAATATGTGTCTTCTGATGATCCTTGGCAACCCCCCTGAAACCCCCTTGTGACCCCCACCAAGTGTCCCAACCCCCAGGTTGAGAAACACTCGTCTAGGAAATATTATTGAAAAACTATAGCTAAATGTGCTGCTGTATGATATCCTTCCCTCCCACAATTTACACAAGGGATGGCATTATATTGTATCTAATGGGACTTGAGCATCCGTAGATTTGGGTATTTATTTACGGAGGTCTCTGGAACCAAGCCCCAATGGATACCAATGGTATCTATGAAGTTAAAACCCATGAAGGCAAAATGTCAAGGCTGTGAATGATTTCTAAGGCACGAAACGGGACCAGTTGGAGTTTCCATATGGTTGTGAACGTTGATACATTGGAAGCCATCCCTGGCTTTCCAAGGCAGGCAACCACCTGTCTCCCTGCATCTGTCGGCTTATTTCACACCTCCGTTTTCCTCCTCCGTCAGCATTCGGAGGCCAGATGAATGGGAGATGAATGGCACTGGTTGTTTTATGATGTGGGTGAGATGGAAGAGCTCCGCTCTCGAAGCCAAAGGCCCCAACCGGCTGCAGTTCATTGAACCCATATGGATCCAAACAGCTGGAAAGATGGCTTCCCTACCTGAGGGCCGATGTTTCCCTTGCCAAGCGTGACTCCGGTGAGATGACCCTTGGATAATTCATTGCAGCCGAGGAAATGCTGCTCACTCTGCTCCCTTTTGTGATGGATGGCACGGCGTCAAAAGGATCGTCTTGTAAAGCAGGGGTGACTCTTCGCAGCTGACGGATGCGAACGAGAGCGATAGACAATAAATATTGCCAGGGATTGCCATTCAGAACAAGGATGTTTTCCCTCCTGTTCCCTCTCGTTCAATGAAGGGAAAGGTGCACCTACACTGTGGACTTAATGCAGTTTGAGACTGCTTCCAACTTCCATGGCTCAGTGCTATGCAATCATAGGAGTTGTAAACCATAGTATCACAAAGGACGGCCACCTCACCCGCCTCATAGGAAACCTGCTACAAAACAGGAGCTTTTTGTTGAGTTCCAGGGCCAGAAGCAGATGGCGAAAACAAAAGAACGGCCTGCCTCAGGGGAGCGTGCTTGCTCCATCCATCGGATATTTACATTAGGATTCATAACAGTAGCAAAATGACAGTTATACAATAGCAACAAAAATAATTGTATGGTTGGGGGTATGACAACATGAAGGCTATTGGTGGTTGTGAATGCCATTTTTCTCCAAAAGGTTATGGAGATTCTGGTTTTCCAAAAGGTTATGGTCTCTAAAAGGTCACACCTTTCCAAAAGATCCATAGTCCTGTGTGCATGATGGCTTCCTTCTATTAGAAGTGGAAAGCATCCCACACAGGAGGATTGGACTAGATGTCTCTCGAAGATTTTACTTAAATGAGTTTTTGGCTCTTCTCTGGAAAATCATACTTTTACAAAAGGTAAAAGGTCTTTTAGAGACCATAACCTTTTGGAAAACAAGAATCTCCATAACCCTTTGGAGAAAAATGGCATTCACAACCAAATGGTTGTGAATGCCATTTTTCTCCAAAAGGTTATGAAGGATTCTAGTTTTCCAAAAGGTTATGGTCTCTAAAAGGTCACGCCTTTCCAAAAGATCCATGGTCCTGTGTGCATGATGGCTTCCTTCTATTAGAATGTGGAGAACTTACTTACTTACTTACTTAGGCGATCCCTTGTTGGACGAGTAAGATGGTCTTCCATTAAGTGCTGGCGTTGGCCTTTAAAGCCCTAAACGGTTCTGGCCCAGCATATCTATCCGAATGTATCTCAGCCTATCAGCCCACCAGGACCCTAAGATCTTCTGGAGAGTCCCTGCTCTCTGTCCCTCCGGCTTCAGAAGTGCGGCTGGCGGGAACGAGAGACAGGGCCTTTTCTGTGGTGGCCCCTCAGCTTTGGAATGCCCTCCCCATAGAGATAAGATCAGCTTCCTCGCTGATGGTATTTCGGAAAAAACTGAAGACATGGATGTTTGAACAAGCATTCGGTTAATCCGGTGCGATGGAGTTGATGATCAAGGACTGGTAATCATAGACGACGAAATTGGATTATGATTTTAACTAAGAGATGCATTGGTCTGTATTGGTGGCCCGATACTGTGTACTGTATATGTGTTTTATGATTTTAAATTGAATATTGTTGTTTTTAAGTGTTGTAAACCGCAATGAGTCGCCGTTTTAGGCTGAGATATTAGCGGTATACAAGTGCATTAATAATAATAATAATAATAATAATAATAATAATAATAATAATAATAATAATGGTTCCTCCAATGATTCTCAGCCATTCATTCCTCTCTTCCCTGCTTCCTTCTTCAGGGTACTTTGGTTTCTAGGTGGAAGGCGATCTCGGTTGGGATTGGCTTGACATGGCTTCCTCTTGGCACGTTTCTCTCTTTTGCCCTCCATTCATGCCTCTACAAATTCTACAGCAATGCTGGTCACAGCTGACCTCCAGCTGGAGCGTTCAAGGGCCAGGGCTTCCCAGATCTCAGTGCCTATGCCAGAGTTTTTGAGGTTGGCTTTGAGCCCATCTTTAAATCCCTTTTCCTGCCCTCCAACATTCCTGCCCTCCAAGTTCAGAGTGTGGAGAACACCCCATACAGAAGGATTGGACTAGATGTCTCTCGAAGTCCCTTCCAACTCTATCATTCCATGCAATTGCAATTTGGGATCTTGGCCAGTATTTAACCCAGCTGTTTCAACCTCCAATATCGGGGAACGACACTAATGCAAATGCACCTGCCGGAGTGGGGAATTTGGGCGCATAATGAGGACGTCTGCCTCTGCGGAAGGCGCACCGCGCAGCGCTTCTTAAGCTCCGTAAGGCCGGGAAAAGCTGCGCCTAATCCGAGCCGGCGAAGGGCATGGGGAAAGGTATTGATTTTGTGTCACATCAAGGTGGGCGGAAAGAGCTCGGCGTTAAATAATGTTCCCAGGGCACTCTTTCGCCGCGGCCGGCTGGAGCGGAAGAGCCCGATATATTTAATGATCTGTCGCACACAGGCTCCTGGGGGTCAATCATATGTATTTAACCTTTAGGCTTTCCATGTTGTCGGCTTGTCCGGCTGGTTTATGGAGTGTATGTTAACATGATGGGGGATTTAAGGCAGTGATAACTTGATCTCGGAGACATTTGCTGCCGCCGCCGCTGCTACTACAGTGCCGCAGATGAATTGATTGGAACCAAGGTGGGTTTCTCAAATACCATTCGCCACAATATTTATTTTTATTACAATGGGAATAGAATCGCTTTGATATCTATATAAATAAACAATGTTATATTCATTTGTGGGATTAACAGAACTCAAAAACAA
>NW_026844367.1:34673881-34694310 GCF_025583915.1 Anolis sagrei ordinatus | reverse complement strand
TTGTTGGATTTTAGTCGCTCTCCTCTGGACACATTCCAGCTTGTCAATAGGTAAAGGTTGTCCCCTGACATTAAGTCCAGTCATGTCTGACTCTGGGGTGTGGTGCTCATCTCCATTTCTAAGCCGAAGAGCCAGCGTTGTCCGTAGACACCTCCAAGGTCATGTGGCCGGCATGACTGCATGGAGCGCCGTTACCTTCCCGCCGGAGCGGTACCTATTGATCTACTCACATTTGCATGTTTTCGAACTGCTAGGTTGGCAGAAGCTAGGGCTGACTGCGGAAGCTCACGCCGCTCCCCGGAATCGAACCTGCGACCTTTCGATCAACAAGCTCAGCAGCTCAGTGCTTTAACCCACTGCGCCACCGGGGGGTACTATACCTTGAATTGTGGTGCCCAGAATTGGACACAAAATTCCAGGTGTGGTCTAACCAAAGCAGAATATAGCATGGGGAGCAGGACTTCCCTAGATAGGAAGTAAGAGCACCTTAAGCTTTGGACAGCTTTTGTTCAACCATATCAAAGCTCCCTGTTTGTGCGGTGATGGCGCAATCGTCAACATAGATGAAACTCTTTGTCTCTTCTGGCAGTGGTTGATCATTTGTGTAAATGTTAAACATTGATGGAGCAAGCACGCTCCCCTGAGGCAGCACATTCTTCCGTTTTCGCCATCTGGTTCCTAAGACCATTGGAAATATGTGTCTTCTGATGATCCTTGGCAACCCCCCTGAAACCCCCTTGTGACCCCCACCAAGTGTCCCAACCCCCAGGTTGAGAAACACTCGTCTAGGAAATATTATTGAAAAACTATAGCTAAATGTGCTGCTGTATGATATCCTTCCCTCCCACAATTTATACAAAGGATGGCATTGTATTGTGTCTAATGGGACTTGAGCATCCGTAGATTTGGGTATTTATTTACGGAGGGCTCTGGAACCAAGCCCCAATGGATACCAATGGTATCTATGGAGTAAAAACCCATGAAGGCAAAATGTCAAGGCTGTGAATGATTTCTAAGGCACGAAACGGGACCAGTTGGAGTTTCCATATGGTTGTGAACGTTGATACATTGGAAGCCATCCCTGGCTTTCCAAGGCAGGCAACCACCTGTCTCCCTGCATCTGTCGGCTTATTTCACACCTCCGTTTTCCTCCTCCGTCAGCATTCGGAGGCCAGATGAATGGGAGATGAATGGCACTGGTTGTTTTATGATGTGGGTGAGATGGAAGAGCTCCGCTCTCGAAGCCAAAGGCCCCAACCGGCTGCAGTTCATTGAACCCATATGGATCCAAACAGCTGGAAAGATGGCTTCCCTACCTGAGGGCCGATGTTTCCCTTGCCAAGCGTGACTCCGGTGAGATGACCCTTGGATAATTCATTGCAGCCGAGGAAATGCTGCTCACTCTGCTCCCTTTTGTGATGGATGGCACGGCGTCAAAAGGATCGTCTTGTAAAGCAGGGGTGACTCTTCGCAGCTGACGGATGCGAACGAGAGCGATAGACAATAAATATTGCCAGGGATTGCCATTCAGAACAAGGATGTTTTCCCTCCTGTTCCCTCTCGTTCAATGAAGGGAAAGGTGCACCTACACTGTGGACTTAATGCAGTTTGAGACTGCTTCCAACTTCCATGGCTCAGTGCTATGCAATCATAGGAGTTGTAAACCACTGTATCACAAAGGACAGCCACCTCACCCATCTCATAGGAAACCTGCTACAAAACAGGAGCTTTTTGTTGAGTTCCAGGGCCAGAAGCAGATGGCGAAAACAAAAGAACGGCCTGCCTCAGGGGAGCGTGCTTGCTCCATCCATCGGATATTCACATTAGGATTCATAACAGTAGCAAAATGACAGTTATACAATAGCAACAAAAATAATTGTATGGTTGGGGGTATGACAACATGAAGGCTATTGGTGGTTGTGAATGCCATTTTTCTCCAAAAGGTTATGGAGATTCTGGTTTTCCAAAAGGTTATGGTCTCTAAAAGGTCACACCTTTCCAAAAGATCCATAGTCCTGTGTGCATGATGGCTTCCTTCTATTAGAAGTGGAAAGCATCCCACACAGGAGGATTGGACTAGATGTCTCTCGAAGATTTTACTTAAATGAGTTTTTGGCTCTTCTCTGGAAAATCATACTTTTACAAAAGGTAAAAGGTCTTTTAGAGACCATAACCTTTTGGAAAACAAGAATCTCCATAACCCTTTGGAGAAAAATGGCATTCACAACCAAATGGTTGTGAATGCCATTTTTCTCCAAAAGGTTATGAGGATTCTAGTTTTCCAAAAGGTTATGGTCTCTAAAAGGTCACGCCTTTCCAAAAGATCCATGGTCCTGTGTGCATGATGGCTTCCTTCTATTAGAATGTGGAGAACTTACTTACTTACTTACTTAGGCGATCCCTCGTTGGACGAGTAAGATGGTCTTCCATTATGGGTTTCCTTGTGGGTCCGCATGTGGCTGTGGAGCCCTATTCTTGCTCTGCATCTTCTTCCGCAGTGAGGGCATTGGTTTCCAGGTGGAAGGCGGTCCCGGTCAGGGTTGGCTTGGCGCGCCTTCCTCCTGGCACGTTTCTCTCTTTCACCCTCCACTCGTGCCTCCTCGAATTCTGCAGCACTGCTGGTCACAGCTGACCTCCAGCTGGAGCGCTCAAGGGAGAGGGCTTCCCAGTTCTCCGTGTCTATGCCAGAGTTTTTAAGGTTGGCTTTAAGGCCATCTTTAAATCTCTTTTCCTGTCCACCAAGATTCCATTTTCCGTTCTTAAGTTCAGAGTGTGGAGAACACCCCATACAGAAGGATTGGACTAGATGTCTCTCGAAGTCCCTTCCAACTCTATCATTCCATGCAATTGCAATTTGGGATCTTGGCCAGTATTTAACCCAGCTGTTTCAACCTCCAATATCGGGGAACGACACTAATGCAAATGCACCTGCCGGAGTGGGGAATTTGGGCGCATAATGAGGACGTCTGCCTCTGCGGAAGGCGCACCGCGCAGCGCTTCTTAAGCTCCGTAAGGCCGGGAAAAGCTGCGCCTAATCCGAGCCGGCGAAGGGCATGGGGAAAGGTATTGATTTTGTGTCACATCAAGGTGGGCGGAAAGAGCTCGGCGTTAAATAATGTTCCCAGGGCACTCTTTCGCCGCGGCCGGCTGGAGCGGAAGAGCCCGATATATTTAATGATCTGTCGCACACAGGCTCCTGGGGGTCAATCATATGTATTTAACCTTTAGGCTTTCCATGTTGTCGGCTTGTCCGGCTGGTTTATGGAGTGTATGTTAACATGATGGGGGATTTAAGGCAGTGATAACTTGATCTCGGAGACATTTGCTGCCGCCGCCGCCGCTACTACAGTGCCGCAGATGAATTGATTGGAACCAAGGTGGGTTTCTCAAATACCATTCGCCACAATATTTATTTTTATTACAATGGGAATAGAATCGCTTTGATATCTATATAAATAAACAATGTTATATTCATTTGTGGGATTAACAGAACTCAAAAACAACTGGACGAATTGCCGCCAAATTTGGACACAAGATACCTACTAACTGAAGGAGTGACCACCGCTCAAAAAAAATTGATTTTGTCATTTGGGAGTTGTAGTTGCTGGGATTTATAGCTCACCGACAATCAAAGAGCATTCTGAACTCCACCAATGATGGAATTGAACCAAACGTGGCATACAGGACTCCCATTACCAACTGAAAACACTAGAACAGTGGTTCTCAACCTGGGGTCCCCAGTTTACCAGCTGTTAGGATTTCTGGGAGTTGTAGGCCAAAAACATCTGGAGACCCCAGGTTGAGAACCACTGCACTAGAAGGATTTGGTGGGCATTGACCTTGGCTTTGGGAGTTGTAGTTCACCTACATCCAGACAGCACTGTGGACTCAAACAATGATGGATCTGGACCAAACTTGGCATGGATATTCCATATGCCCGAATAAGAACATAGATGGAGTTTGGGGGAAATAGACCTTGGGAGTTGAAGTTACTGGGATTTATAGTTCACCTACAATCAAATAGCATGATGGAATCGAACCAATCAGGGCATACAGGACTCCCATGATCTACAAAAACACTAGAAGGGTTTGGTGAGCATTGACCTTGAGTTTGGGAGTTGTAGTTCACCTACATCCAGAGAGCACTGTGGACTCAAACAATGAAGGATCTGGACCAAACTTGGCACAAATATTCCATAGGCTCAAATATGAATGCAGATGGTGTTTGGGGGAAATAGGAGCGGCTTAAGGAGCTGGGCATGTTTAGCCTGAAGAAGAGAAGGCTGAGAGGAGATATGATAGCCATGTATAAATATGTGAGAGGGAGCCACAGGGAGGAGGGAGCAAGCTTGTTTTCTGCTTCCCTGGAGACTAGGACGCGAAACAATGGCTTCAAACTACAAGAGAGAAGATTCCATCTGAACACGAGGAAGAACTTCCTGACTGTGAGAGCCGTTCAGCAGTGGAACTCTCTGCCCCGGAGTGTGGTGGAGGCTCCTTCCTTGGAAGCTTTTAAACAGAGGCTGGATGGCCATCTGTCAGGGGTGATTTGAATGCAATATTCCTGCTTCTTGGCAGAATGGGGTTGGACTGGATGGTCCAGGAGATTCTATGATTCTATGATAATACAATAAACTAATACATGTAATACTAACAACTAATGGTGACGCAGTGGGTTAAAGCACTGCGCTACAAAATTTGCTGACCAAAAGGTTGCAGGTTCGAATCCAGGAAGTGGGGTGAGCTCCTGCTGTAAGCCCCAGCTTCTGTCAACCTAGCAGTTCGAAAACATGCAAATGTGAGTAGATCGATAGGTACTGCCCTGGTGGGAATGTAACGGCCCTCCACGGAGATGAGCACAAACCCCCAGAGTCAGACATGACTGAACTTAATATCAAGGGAAAACCTTTAACCTAAACAACAATAATAAATATAATAATGATAATAATAATAATAGTAAAATAATAAATGTAATAATAATAATACATAGAGTAAAATAATAAATGTAATAATAATAGAGTAATATAAGAAATGTAGTAAAATAGGATAAAATAATAAATGTAATAATAACAATAATAAATAGAATGAATTGTTTATTGTATCAGCCACAGGCCATGACATTACATAATATACAACCTTTAAAAGTACAATAATCACTTTCCAATATAAACATTAAAACTTACTATTAAATAGAGTAAAATAATGTGATAATAATAATAAATAGAATAAAATAATAAATGTAATAATAAAAATAATAGAGTAAAATAATAAATGTAATAATAATAGAGTAAAATAGTAAATAATCTTGAGTATAAGCTGAGGAGGGCTTTTTCAGCCTTAAAAATGCGCTGAAAAACTTGGCTTATACTCGAATACACACACACACACACACACCACCCACAATTCTGAGATGCTCTCTGTTTTTAGAGATGTTAATTTGGGGGAAAGGCATTTCGTTATGTACCTAAATGCAAATATTGACATTCCAAAATCCTTCTGGTCCCAAGTATTTCAGATAAGGGATACTCAAGCAGAATTTACAAATTTATTAAAACATGATAATCATTTTGAAGGTATAGTAAATGCTGACTAAATGGCTTAGAGCAGTTGAAAGAATAGGTTGTTGAAAAGCAAGTGGCCAAAAAGACGTTTCAATTCATGTCCACAGGGCCAGAAATAGCATTACGGCACCTGGCCATGGAAGTGAGATGAAACATTCAATTGTATAAGAGAAATCAATGCTGCTTCCTCCTTGTGACGATGTGTAAATTTTATTCCTTTGGTTATGTGTAATTTGAACAGTGGTTTATTGATGGTAAGTATGGGGGATTATGTTTTGTTGGAGATGGTGGCTTGGCGTTAGCTGAGTTGCCATAGCAACAGGGGCGGAGCCAACTGCCTCTTCACGGGGCAGCTGTTTTGAAAGTCAGTCAGTAAGCTGGTGAGCTACTGAGAAGACTGAGTCTCTGGGTGGAGATTCAGGGAATGAGTCAGTAAGTTGGTGAGCTACTGGGAAGACTGAGTCTCTGGGTGGAGATTCAGGGAATGAGTCAGTAAGTTGGTGAGCTACTGGGAAGACTGAGTCTCTGGGTGGAGATTCAGGGAATTAATTGGTGACCAAAGGGGTTACAGAAAAGGACCTGATAGTGATAAAACTACAGGGGTTTATTGATTCTGAGTTAAGAATCAAGATTTAGCTGGGAGCCAATTCTGTTAATAAGCCTTTTAGCTTATTTGGTTTTATTAGGACAGTTGTCCAGAAGAGTTACATCTGCTTATAGAAACCTCTTGAAGTCTGTGCCTGAGATTACTCATGAAACCTTGCTAATGTAACCAATCAAGATTTGTGCCTCTTGTGAAGAAACAGTTAAACATGTTATACTCCTGTTAAAATAAACTTGTTACTGTTTTCCTCAAGCCTTGCCTGATACAGTTTCTCTTAAGACAAACAGCCTGCATAAGAAGTAAAGTCAGCCAGGGACAGTAAACACTACGCTATCAAATGAATAAAGCCTTCTGTAATTAATAGTCCTTTTATAAAATAGCTCCTAAGCTGATATTGATCGTTGCCCGGCTTTCCTCACGCATTAGGTGGCAGTAAGCTTTAACTACGCTCCTTCACACTCCTTGACTTCAAAACAATCTGTCACCCTCTTGTGTTGTTGAAGGCTTTCACCATCTTGCATTGGACCTCTTCGTAGGAATTTCAGTTCAAACATGGGAAGAAGATACAATATCAGTAGAATATCTCTTTTTTCATTAATTGCTTTATTTTTCATGGAAATGCCTGGTTGTTATTGCAGGAAGCACTTTGCTGAAAATGCTAGATCTTTGATCAGTGGTAAAAAGTTGGGGAGGGAAAGTGATCCCATTCTGGGTTTTAGTCTGGGTTTGGAAGTTGAGTCACCTCCATGGAAGTTGTCCATACAACCACTTCTATGGAAGTTGACCACAGAGTTACTTCCATGGAAGTTGACCATTGAGTTACCTTCAAAAGAAGTTGATCATAGGGTTACTGTCAATGGAAGTTGACCACAGAGTTAACTCAATGGAAGTTGACCATAGCATTAGGTCTGGGGGGAGTTGACAATAGAATCATCTCCAGTGGAAGTTAACCATACAGATACTTCCATGGAAATTGACAATAGTGACCTTCGATGGAAGGTGACCATGGAGTCATTTCTATGGAAGTTGACCCTAAAGTTACATTCAACTGAAATTGACCATATAATCAGTTTCATGAAAATAGACCACAGAGTTACCTTTAAGGAAGCTGACCATCGATTTACCTTCAATGGAAGTTGACCACAGAATTACCTTCAATGGAAGTTGATCACATTACCTTCAATGGAAGTGGACCATGGAATTACCTTTAATTAAAGTTGACCACAGTCACCTTTAATGAAAGTTGACCATATAGTCATTTTCATGGAAGGCTATCACAGTTACCTTCAATGGAAGTTGGCCATAGGGTTAACTTCAATGGATGTTGATCATACAGCCATTTTCAAGGAAGTTGACCACAGAGTTACCTCAATGGAAGTTGATCATAGGGTTACCTTCAATGGAAGTTAACCATACAGTCATTTTCAAGGAAGCTGACCACGGAGTTACCTCAGTGGAAGTTGACTGTAGAGTTGCCTTCAATGGAAGTTGGCCACAGAGTTACCTCAATGGAAGTTGACCATAGGGTTACCTTCAATGGAAGTAGGCCATAGGGTTACCTTCAATGGAAGTTAACCATACAGTCATTTTCAAGGAAGTTGACCACAGAGTTACCTCAATGGAAGTTGATCATAGGGTTACCTTCAATGGAAGTTAACCATACAGTCATTTTCAAGGAAGTTGACCACGGAGTTACCTCAGTGGAAGTTGACTGTAGAGTTGCCTTCAATGGAAGTTGGCCACAGAGTTACCTCAATGGAAGTTGACCATAGGGTTACCTTCAATGGAAGTTGAACACAGTTACATTCAATGGAAGTTGGCCATAGAGTTACCTTCAATGGAAGTTGACTACAGAGTTACCCCAGTGGAAGTTGCCCACAGAGTTACCTCAATGGAAGTTGACCGTAGAGTTGCCTTCAATGGAAGTTGACCACAGAGTTAACTCAATGGAAGTTGACCATAGGGTTACCTTCAATGGAAGTTGAACACAGTTACATTCAATGGAAGTTGGCCATAGAGTTACCTTCAATGGAAGTTGACTACAGAGTTACCCCAGTGGAAGTTGCCCACAGAGTTACCTCAATGGAAGTTGACCGTAGAGTTGCCTTCAATGGAAGTTGACCACAGAGTTAACTCAATGGAAGTTGACCATAGGGTTACCTTCAATGGAAGTTGAACACAGTTACATTCAATGGAAGTTGGCCATAGAGTTACCTTCAATGGAAGTTGACTACAGAGTTACCCCAGTGGAAGTTGCCCACAGAGTTACCTCAATGGAAGTTGACCGTAGAGTTGCCTTCAATGGAAGTTGACCACAGAGTTAACTCAATGGAAGTTGACCATAGGGTTACCTTCAATGGAAGTTGAACACAGTCATTTTCAAGGAAGTTGACCACGGAGTTACCTCAGTGGAAGTTGACTGTAGAGTTGCCTTCAATGGAAGTTGGCCACAGAGTTACCTCAATGGAAGTTGACCATAGGGTTACCTTCAATGGAAGTTGAACACAGTTACATTCAATGGAAGTTGGCCATAGAGTTACCTTCAATGGAAGTTGACTACAGAGTTACCCCAGTGGAAGTTGACCATAGTTACCTTCATTTGACCCTGACCACAGGGTTAACTCAATGGAAGTTGACCACCTAATTATGTCGAGGGGAAGTTGACCATAGAATCACCTCCAGTGGAAGTTGACCATACAGTCACTATCATGGAAACTGACACATAGTGTGGCATCCAGTGGAAATTAAGTATAGAGTTGCTTCCAACAGAAATTGACCACCCATGGATGTTGACCATAGAATTTCCTCCAGCAGGAGTTGGTCATAAAATTGCCTATGGATTTATTTGGCTCACTTTTGTCCCAGTCCATAAAACCGGTGGCTGACCTCTAAGTCCCCTAGTCTACGTTTTCCAATGCCTGATAGTAAACAAAGATTTTCGCCCATGTTCCAGATGCCAAGATTGCAGGCCTCCTTCTGCTTGGCAATACCATTTGTGTCGGTCCCTTCCAGTAAATTGGTTGCTTCTGTAATTAAAAACATCAACGCTCCAAGTGCAATACATCCTATTAGTAAGATTTCCCCTTTTTCCTTGCCCTGCTTCCTTTTTTTTTAACCTCCTTAGGAAACAAAAAGAAAACCCCTATATATTAATTTATTCACATTCGATATGGTCTGTAAATGCCACCATTAGGTGCTTTCCGCCAGGCTTTGATTAGCTATGGATTAATAAAACTTTTATACCTTGGTTGTCAGCCTCATTTTGAACTCCTGTTTTTGCATATGGCTTCTATTAAATAAATGAATTAGTGTCTAGAAATGTGTCATGCATATTACCTAGCCGCAGGAAGCGTAATACACTGGTCAGCTCCCTGGGAGCGCCATAAATCTGCACCGGCTGGCCAAGCGGCCCATTAAGAGCGCCGTGATTTAGGGGAGCCCTATTTGTGCTTAACAATGGGAATTTTAGCTAATGCAAAACAATGTAAATCATCTCCAATTACGGTATTTGAATATTCACCGGGAACCCCGCCGAGGAGGAGCTGGGAGAAAAAGAAAGAAGCGCAAGGAATCTACCTAGACACATTGGAAGGAAAATGGCACAAAGGTTGGCCGGAGTTGAGTGTCAACACAGCTCTGGTTTGGAAAGTTCGAGCTTTCTCTTTGTTTTCCATTGTTGTTGTTGTTGTTGCAATCATATTGGCTGTCCTCCTTTCTTCACAACCATGGACAGCGAGTGGAGAGGGGAGGCCTGGTCTCTGAGAGGTCCCCCCTCTCTCTCTTGTGGGGTTCCTCAGGGGGCCATTCTCTCCCCTCTGTGTTTAACATCTCTATGCGACCACTTGCTCAGCTGGTTCGAGGTTTTGGGCTGGAGTGTTACCAGTACGCTGATGACACTCAGCTAGTGCTGAAGATGGAAGGCCGACCGGACTCTGTACCCGATTGTTTCCATCAGTGCCTCGAGGCTGTGACTGGATGGCTGCGTGCCAGCAGGTTGAGGGTGAATCCAGCAAAGACGGAGATCCTATGGCTGGGTCAACCGGGCAGTGGGGACATCCAGCTGCCCACCCTGGATGGCGAGGCACTACGCCCATCATCGTTGGTCAAGAGTCTGGGAGTCCTTTTGGACCCTCTGCTGATGATGGAGGCCCAGGTCTCCGCCGTGAGCAGAACCGCCTTCTTTCACCTGCGGCAGGCTAGACGGCTGGCCCCCTCCCTGTCCAGGGACGACCTAGCTACGGTGATCCAGGCCACGGTCATCTCAACACTGGACTACTGTAACGCCCTCTACATTGGCCTTCCTCTGTCGGTGATCCGGAAGCTCAAGTTGGTACAAAATGCAGCTGCTCGGCTTCTTGCGGGAATTCCGATGAGATGCCACATAACACCAATCTTACTCCAGCTGCATTGGTTACCAATTGAGCACCGGATCTACTACTCAATAGGGCTGGGCAACCACGGAAAAATTTGTTTCTAAACTCGATTCGTTTTTAGGGGTTTTTTGCGTTTCGTTTTTTAAAAGAATTCCGAAATTTTTCTTTAAAAAAGTTCGATATTTACGAAATTTCGGAAATTACGAAACAATTTCGAAACAATAACGAATCGATTCGTTAATGGCGGACGCGATTGCGCAATACGCTAAAAAACCCTCCAAATGGGACAGGGGGAACTTCTGAAGCTTCCCTCTCCCTCTGTTGTTGACTGTTGGTGTGATAATTATTTTTTTTATCACTGATAAAACAAACAACGACTCTAAAACTTGCACCAGACATACGGAAATAATAACAAAATAATAACGAAACAATTTCAAAACAATTACGAAACGAATTGGAAAAATTTGTTTTGTTTTTTAGTTGCTCCTGAATGGTTCAATATCGCTTCGTTAAAAAAATAACGAATTAATAACGAATTACGAAATTAACGAACGAAACCGCCCAGCCCTAGTACTCACCTTTAAGGCCTTGCATGGTCTGGGGCTGATGTACCCGAGGGACCGCCTCACCCCCTCCCAACCCCAGAGATCCCTCCATTCTGAGGACCAAGATCTATTGGAAATTCCCAGTGTGAAGACTTTGCGTCTAACAGCAACCAGACGCAGAGCCTTCACAGCAGTGGCACCATCACTCTGGAACACTCTGCCACCTGAAGTCCACGCCTTGCGGGACTTATCAGCTTTCCGCAGGGCATGTCAGACATATCTGTTTCGACAGGCCTTTGATTTTTGACATTGCTGTTTTTAAATTGTTTTCAATTGTTTTTAAATTGTGTTAGATTTTAGCCATTCTTGTAAGCTGCTCCGAGCCCCAGGGGAATGGCGGCATAGAAGTTCAAATAATAAATAAATAAAATAAAATAAATATTGCAAACCCATGATGGGACTTTCTTGGCCAAGTTTGTTCTCATTGCTTCCCCTTCGAAGCTGAGAGAGTGTGACTTGCTCAAGGTCAAACCCACTGGATTTGCCAGAGTGACTTCTGACTCGAACCTCTGGAGCCCACGGTGGCGCAGTGGGTTCAACCGCTGAGCTGCTGAACTTGCTTACCAAAAGGTTGCAGGTTTGAATCCAGGATGCAGAGTGAGCTCCCGTTGTTATGATTTATTTATTTAGCAATTTTGTATACCGGTCTTCTCCCCTCTATCGGGGGACTCAGGCCGGTTTCCAACAATAAAATCACAAAACAATCATTAAAAACATCATATAACATATTCAATTAAAATGTTATAACAGCAAAATGCAATCACATAATAACAATGGTCAGTCGTCATAGTGAATTCGTAGTCCATCATTCGTCGTCATCCAACCAAACACAGAAATATTGATTTACTCGTCGAAAGCCAAACCCCATAGCCAGGTTTTCACCCGTTTTCTGAACGACAGAATGGAGGGGGCAGTTCTGATCTCCAGTGGGAGAGAGTTCCAGAGTCGAGGGGCCACCACCAAGAAGGCCCTGTCCCTCGTCCCCACCAGACGCGCCTGAGAGGCCGGTGGGACCGAGAGCAGGGCTCCTCCAGACGATCTTAACAACCTAGATGGTTCATAGGGGAGAATACGTTCAGACAGGTAAACTGGGCCGGAGTCATTTAGGGCTTTATAGGTTAACACCAGAACTTTGAATTGTGCTCGGAAGCCAATTGGCAGCCAGTGGAGCTGGCGCAACAGAGGAGTAGTATGCTCCCTGTACCCTGCTCGTGTTAGCATTCTGGCTGCCACACGTTGGACTAGTTGGAGCTTCCGGGCAGTCTTCATGTTAGCCTGAGCTTCTGCCAACCTAGCAGTTCGAAAACATGCAAATAATAATAATAATAATAATAATAATAATAATAATACCTGGAAACGCTGACATGATATGAGGATTTAAAGATCGAACTGCACAAGCCAGTCAAGGTGCTTTCACTTCGGTGATCCCTCGTTAGCCAAGTAGGATAGTCTTCCAGGATCAGTGTACTGGTGGGTCCGTAGGTGACTGCGGAGACCTATTCTTGATCTGCATCTTTTCCTGCAGTGAGGGCATTGGTTTCCAGGTGGAAGGTGGTCTTGGTTGGGATTGGCTTGACACGCCTTTCTCTTGGCACATTTCTCTCTTTCGCCCTCCATTCGTGCCTCTTCAAATTCTGCAGCACTGCTGGTCACAGCTGACCTCCAGCTGGAGCACTCAAGGGCCAGGGCTTCCCAGTTCTCAGTGTCTATGCCAGAGTTTTTAAGGTTGGCTTTGAGGCCATCTTTCAATCTCTTTTCCTGTCCTCCAACATTCCGTTTTCCGTTCTTGAGTTCAGAATAGAGCAACTGCTTTGGGAGATGGTTGGGCATCCGGACAACGTGGCTGGTCCAGTGGAGTTGATGGCGGAGGACCATCACTTTAATACTGGTGGTCTTAGCTTCTTTCAGCATACTGACGTTTGTCCGCTTGTCTTCCCAAGAGATTTGCAGGATTTTCCAGAGGTAACGCTGATGGAATCGTTCTAGGAGTTGCTTGTGACGTCTGTAGACAGTCTACGTTTCACAGGCATATAGTTGGATTGGGAGGACAATGGCTTTATAAACAAGCACCTTGGTATCCCTACGGATGTCCCAGGCCTCCCAGTGGTGATGGGCACACTGGGTGCAGTGCCTAAAGACCTTGGCCTGCACTTAAACACAATCAGCTCTGGCAAGATTACCATCTGCCAGCTGCAAAAGGCCACCTTACTGGGATCTGCACATATTATTTACCGATACATCACACAGTCCAAACACTTGGGAAGTGTCTGATGTGTGATCCAATACAACAGCAAGCAGAGTGTCTGCTGTGGACTCATCTTGTTGTGTTTCTAATAATAATAATAATAATAATAATAATAATTGTTGAGATTAACTTCACAATTCAGCAGCAGATCAGTTGCACAACTTCAGCGCTTTCCAGTAGCTTCTTCCTGCACAGTATTTTCAGTCAACTGCTCCCACAAACTGCAGTCACTCTGGAACTCTTTTACAGGCACTTGAGCACATGCCTGGCCATTGTCAGTTTTACTATTGTTTTCCCCTCCAATCTAGATGACACTACAAACTTACCACAGCATACGGTTATATCTTGTCTTAGCAGACAGGTTATTTTAATTACATATAGCCTTCGACGAACAACATCACAGCACAAGGAGAAATATACACTGTACATGACTTCCTTATATACAATTCTATACAATTACACATAGCAATCTCTGATTGGTTCCCAACTCATTGACTCAACTCAAACCCAGGATTGCATCATTCACAATCACCTGGACTAGGCCAGAACACATTCCCCAAATGAAGTTCTATATACAGTTAATGCATGACTCAGCATTCCCAATAGAAGCCTATTAGCAGAGCATGACTCAGCTATATTACATTACAATACATTGTAAAACCTGACAATAATAATATTTATACCCCGCCACCATCTCCCCAAAGGGGACTCGGGGCGGCTCACATGAGGCCACGTCCAAAAACACAATGCAGTAAAATAAAATACAAAACAACAGAAAAAATTACATCAGAACAAAATACATAAAATCACAAAATAAAATGAACAATGCAAAATAACATAGTAAAAGTCAAACAAATAGGACGGGCCGAATGCACAGATGTAATAATAACATTCTGGATGAGATAGGAATAAAAAAGTGCCTTTATGAGGGAAGAGCCCGAGGAGGAGGGACAAAAGGGTTAAATGTGAGTAGATGAATAGGTACCACTCCGTCCACTCACACTGGAAAACCACAGCAACTTCTTCCTCTGGTTTCGATCAGGCTCTTCCAGTTTCCATCCACCAGCAACCTCCCGAGTCAACTGGGTTAAACTCCACGGTTCTGGTCAGCAAGCTTGCAGGTCTGGATCTTAGTAAACCTCCAACGACACCCCCTCAACTCTGTCAGGTTAGGCACACAGGTCAGGAACACAGGTCAGGGACGCAGGTCAGCAGGTCTGGGCCCATAACCTTATTGTCAGAGTGAGACCCTGGGGGCTACGTGCAGCGGAATTGAGGTTACCAGATCACACAGACGCAAAACAGGACTCACTGCAGTTTTCAGTTTCAAAACTAACAAAGTTTACTTAGCACATCTTAAGACAGGTCTACTTCCAAGCGGGCTACATCGTGAACACTACAAAGCACAGCACACACAACAGTTTCCAGAACATGTGCTTATCTGTTTCACTTTGGCTGGATTCCTCCCTTTTTCTTCCCAGGCAGGAAAATTTGTTATCTAACTTCTGTCAAGGTCTTTACTCTCTCTGCCTCTAGCAACAACAATTCTAGCATACCATTGAACATAACTGAATCCATTTTGAATACATATGAACACCATAGTTAAACATATTGAAGCACATTGAAAAACATACATGCATACTTTCAATAATCCTGACAGTAACAGTGCTCCATGCTGTCATACTGGCCACATGACCTTGGAGGTGTCTACGGATAATGCCGGCTCTTCAGCTTAGAAATGGAGAGTTCCAAGGGAAAACCTTTACTTTCCTTACTTACTTTACTTACTTTACTTACTTATTTAGGTGATCCCTCGTAATTCGAGGATTATTGTCTTCCAGATATGATGTCTTGGGGGGTGGGTCCGTAGGTGGCCGTGGAGCCCTATTCTTGATCCGCATCTTCTCATCGGTTTCCAGATGGAAGGCAGTCCGGGTCCCGGTTGGCTTGATGCACATTCCTCTTGGCATGTTTCTCCTTTTCACCTTCCATTCGGACCTCTTTGAATTCTTCAGCACTGCTGGTCACAGCTGACCTCCAGTTAGAGCACTCAAGGGCCAGGGATTCCCAGTTCTCTGTATCTATACCATAGTTTTTAAGATCAGCCCATCTTTAAATCTCTTTTCCTGTCCACCTAGATTATGTTCCCTGCTCTTGAGTTGGGAGTATAGTAACTGCTTTGGGAGACAGTAATCTTTAGGCATTTGGACAACGTGGTCTTCAGTCCAGTGGAGTTGATGGCAGAGGAGCATCGCTTCAATGCTGGTGGTCTTTGCTTCTTCCAGCATGTTGACATTTGCCTGCCTGTCTTCCCAAGAGATTTGCAAGATTTTCCGGAGGCAACGCTGATGGAATCATTCCCAGAGTTGAGTGTGACGTCCGTAGACAGTCCACGTTTCACAGGAATATAACAGAGTTGGGAGGACAATCTTATATATATATAAATGCTCTGTGCGTAATGAGTACCTTAAAAACAAAAGAACCAATGAACGAAATCACACCAAATTTGGCAACAAAACGTCTCACAACACAAGGAGTGACCATCACTCAAAAAATATGATTTTGTCATTTGGGAGTTGTAGTTGCTGGGATTTATAGTTCACCTACAATCAAAGAGCATTCTGAACTCCATCAATGGTGGAATTGTGCAAACGTGGCACACAGGACTCCCATTACCAACTGAAAACACTAGAAGGATTTGGTGGGCATTGACCTTGAGTTTGGGAGTTGTAGTTCACCTACATCCAGACAGTAGGCCTGGGTAACAACGGAAAAATTTGTTTCTAAAATCGATTTGTATTTGGGGTTTTTTTTGTTTCGATATTTAAAATAATTACAAAATTTTCCTTTTAAAAAGTTCGATATTTACGAAATTTCGTAAATGGTAAAAAATTAACGAATCGATTTCCGAACAATAACGAATCGATTCGTTAATGGCGGACGCGACCGTGAAATACGCTAAAAAACCTCCAAAACCTTCTGAAGCTTCCCTCTCCCTCTGTTGTTGACTGTTGGTGTGATATTATAATTTTTTTCACTAATTAAACCATAAAACTGGCCCAGACATGAGGAAATAATAACGAAACGACCTCAAAACTATAACGAAACGAATACAATATCGAAATACGAAGCATTTACAAAACGTTTTTGAAAATTCGCTTTTTTTAATAATTGCTCCAGAATGGTTCGTTATCGTTTTGTAATTGAAAAAATTAACGAATTATTAACGAATTACGAATTAACGAAACGAAACCGCCCAGCCCTACGAAACTGTGGACTCAAACCATGAAGGATCTGGACCAAATGTGGCACAAATACTCAATATGCCCAAATGTGAACACTGGTGGAATTTGGGGAAAATAGACCTTGACATTTGGGAGTTGTAGTTGCTGGGATTTATAGTTCACCTACAATCAAAGTGCATTCTGAACTCCACCAATGATGGAATTGAACCAAACTTGGCACACAGAACTCCCATGACCAACTGAAAATACTAGAAGGGTTTGGTGGGCATTGACCTTAAGTTTGGAGTTCTAGTTCACCTACATCTAGAGACCAATGTGGACTCAAACAATGATGGATCTGGACCAAACTTGGCACAAATACTCAATATGCCCCAATATAAACACAGATGGAGTTTGGGGAAAATAGACCTTGACATTTGGGAGTTGTAGTTACTGGGATTTATAGTTCACCTACAATCACAGAGCATTCCGAACCCCACCAGATAGAATTGGGCCAAACCTCCCACACAGAACCCCCATGGGCGGTTAAAGTGGTATGAAACTGCAATAACATAACAGTGTAGATGCACCTTTAGACCATATAAAGCGACAACTCCCAGGATTCCACGGCATTGGGCCATGGTGGTTAAAGTGGTATGAAACTGCAATAACATAACAGTGTAGATGCACCTTTAGACCATATAAAGCGACAACTCCCAGGATTCCATAGCATTGGGCCTTGGTGATTAAAGTGGTGTGAAACTGCATGGATTCGACAGTGCAGATGCACCCAGGGAGCCATTCCTTGTGAAAGGCGTGCAACGGCTCTGGAAGGACAGCGCCTAAGCGATTGTTTATCAGTGTACAGAATGCCGAATGCGGAAAACCGTCCCTCAGGAGCCGCCGCCTGAATAGTATTAGCCGCGCTTGAAACTGTAATGAATTCCCAGTCTAATTCGCGGCGAGGTTTCAATTTATACCGCGTTCCCGCCGTACTCCAGGTTCAAGTAATCGCTGCAGTAATTAGCTGACTTCCAGTCCTCCAAAATAAACCCACTAATTTTTTTGCAATCAGCCTTCATTTGGTTAATCACCAGTTTAATTGATTTAATTAGTTTGATCTGCAAAAATTAGTCAAGTGTAAATACTGTTTTGTAAACAGACTGTAGCTCCAAGGCTGTAATAGAGGGAATTCTAATTCAAAGCTAGAGTTAATAACAAAACCAACACAGGAGCTTTTTTTGTCGGTGGCATCCAGCAGTTTTCCGTCTCCGAGACACGGATTGATGATTTTTTTGTGGAATGTTTGATAAGGATTTGGGGAAAACGCAGCCTGGAGATGTCTCCGAGTGCTTTATTTTCGTTTGCAGGCCCCAAAGAACAATCTGGAACGGAAACTGGTTCCTTTTTTGCATTTGCTGCACGAAAAGAATTGGCTCTCCGGACACTTAAGAGCCACAAGAACAACACCAAACGGTGCCGGGAAAATGCTCAGATGAGACTTAATTAAAGGCAGCATTAAACGGCAACATGCTTCGTTTACGCTGTGCTGTTTTTACTAAAAGACATAGAGTGGCTGGCTCAAGCTGGAAAACATTTGGTGTTTTTGTGCTCTCCAGCAAAGTTGTTGCCCAAGTGTCATTCTTTCTCCTCCTCCTTTTTCTCTCCTTCCATAACATTGGGCCATGGCGGTTAAAGTAGTCTGAAACTGCAGTAACATAAGTGTAGATGAACCTTTAGACCATATAGAATCATAGAATCAAAGAGTTGGAAGAGACCTCCTGGGCCATCCAGTCCAACCCCATTCTGCCAAGAAGCAGGAATATTGCATTCAAATCACCCCTGACAAATGGCCATCCAGCCTCTGCTTAAAAGCTTCCAAAGAAGGAGCCTCCACCACACTCCCCGGCAGAGAGTTCCACTGCTGAACGGCTCTCACAGTCAGGAAGTTCTTCCTCATGTTCAGATGGAATCTCCTCTCTTGTAGTTTGAAGCCATTGTTCCGCGTCCTAGTCTCCAATGAAGCAGAAAACAAGCTTGCTCCCTCCTCCCTGTGGCTTCCTCTCACATATTTATACATGGCTATCATATCTCCTCTCAGCCTTCTCTTCTTCAGGCTAAACATGCCCAGCTTCCTTAAGCCGCTCCTCATAGGGCTTGTTCTCCAGACCCTTGATCATTTTAGTCGCCCTCCTCTGCACACATTCCAGCTTGTCACTATCTCTCTTGAATTGTGGTGCCCAGAATTGGACACAATATTCCAGGTGTGGTCTAACCAAGCAGAATAGAGGGGTAGCATTACTTCCTTAGATCTAGACACTATGCTCCTATTGATGCAGGCCAAAATCCCATTGCTGCCACATCACATTGTTGGCTCATGTTTAACTTGTTGTCCACGAGGACTCCAAGATCTTTTTCACACGTACTGCTCTCGAGCCAGGCATTGTCCCCCATTCTGTATCTTTGCATTTCATTTTTCCTGCCAAAGTGGAGTATCTTACATTTGTCACTGTTGAACTTCATTTTGTTAGTTTTGGCCCATCTCTCTAATCTGTCAAGATCGTTTTGAATCCTGCTCCTGTCCTCTGGAGTATTGGCTATCCCTCCCAATTTGGTGTCGTCTGCAAACTTGATGATCATGCCTTCTAGCCCTTCATCTAAGTCATTAATAAAGATGTTGAATAGGACCGGGCCCAGGACGGAACCCTGCGGCACTCCACTTGTCAGTGTTTCTCAACCTTCCTAATGCCATGACCCCTTAATACAGCACCTCATGTTGTGGTGACCCCCAACCATAACTACTTCCTAACAGTAATTGTGTTACTGTTATGAATCATAATGAAAATATCTAAAATGCAAGATGAATTTTCATTCACTAGACCGAATTTGGAACAAATACCCAATAGCAGAGCTCCATGCAGTCATGTCGGCCTTGGAGGTGTCTATGGACAACACCAGCTCTTCGGCCTAGAAAGTGAGCACCAACCCCCAGTCTTGGACATGACTGGACTTAATGTCAGGGGAAAACTTTTACCTTACCTTACCCAATATGCCAAATGTTAATACTGGTGGGGTTGGAGGGAGAATTGATTTTGTCATTTGGGAGTTGTACTTACTGGGATTTATAGTTCACCTACAATCATTCTGAACTCCACCAATGATGGAATTAAACCAAACTTGCCACACCGAACTCCCATGACCAACAGAAAATACTGGAAGAATTTGGTGGGCATTGACCTTGAGTTTTGGAGTTGTAGTTCGCCTAAATCCAGAGAGCACTGTGGATGCAAACAATGATGGATCTGGACCAAATTTGGCACGAATCCTCAGTATGCCCAAATATGAACCCTGGTGGAGTTTGGGGAAAATAGATCTTGACATTTGGGAGTTGTACTAGTTGCTGGGATTTATAGTTCACCTACAATCAAAGAGCGCTCTGAATCACCACTGATAGAAATGGGCCAAACGTCCCACACAGAACCCCCATAACCAACAGAAAATACTGGAGGGATTTTGGATGAACTGACAGAGATTTAGGCGAGATGTAGTTCACCTACATCTAGAGAGCACTGTGAACCCAAACAACTATGCCAAAGGGATTCCTAAGACCATCAGAAATATGTGTTTTCTAATGGTCTTTGGCGACCCTTCTGAAACCCTCTCATGACTCCTCCAGGGGTCCCGACCCCCAGGTTGAGAAACACTGATATAGAATGACAACTCCCAGGATTCCATAGCATTGGGCCTGTGCAGGTACAGCTGTACCAGGAGCTCCAATTTTGTTTGCTTTGCATTGAATGTTTGTTTGTAGTCCTAA